>VUQK01035518.1:0-16976 GCA_015106715.1 Bujurquina vittata | reverse complement strand
GGTTGGACCCGCACAAACGCCCCCTTTTGCACCCGCGCAAAAAATCATATAGAAAAACTTTAATAAAAACAAATTTTAGACACAAATTAAAAAGGACAAAAAAAAAAAAAAAAAAAAAATTCCAACAGCTTCACACGGATCACTAAATTCCAGCGCACACACGCGCGTAACCCGAACTCTCACATTGTAGGCCCCTTTAAGACGATGAAAAATAGCAGTCTGGATTCATCTGAAAGCCTTAAAGACAGAGCACACCTGAGGACGCGAATCCTTTAAAACCAGCTTCAATATTTACCGAGCTGCAGCCTGCGGGTGTCACGTGCTGGATGCGTAATAGTGTCTGATCTCAAAGCGATCTGGAGGGAAATGTTGGACACCTCTGCCTTTTATTATGTTAAAATTTGATTTTCATGTATGTGTTCGCGCGTGATCGGATATTAATTATGGAAACTTTTACAGAGAAATAAGCTCCGTTTAGAACATGTACAAGGATGCAATGTGGCCTATTATAACCAAAGACGGGCCTAAAGGAAGCGCATCAGGAGCGGCTGAATCTATTTATATTTAATATAAATGTATGATTTTAAACACATTTAAGGCAGGAAACGATGTGTCCGCACATCTTTTTTTCTTCACTCTCATTCATTTTGCGCACGACACTAACCGCTCATGCGCGTTAACGAGAAGGCAAATGAAGCGTGTGGGTCAACGAGGCTTCGCTCGGTCACACCGAGCGAGAAAGGCCAGAACTTAAAAACCGGCATTTTGCTCCTCCAGCCTTCTCATGAAACTTTGATGATAAATAATTATACACGTCGCCAGCGAAATGCGTGAAATGAAGATGTCAGTTTGTTCCGAGAAAGAGACACTGATTAATACATCTAAAATTAGATATTCAATTTGTTGTTTATGGGGGCGTGTGTGTTATGAATACACATGAATGCAGTGGGACTCCTGGAAAAATGTGTGTGTGTGTGTGTGTGTGTGTGTGTGTGTGCGTGTGTGTGTGTGTGTGTGTGTGTGTGTGTCTGTCAAGGTTGCTTTTGTTTTGTCACACATGACAAAGTCAGACGGTTCAACGTACACCTGACAGGCGTGCGAACAAAACGCAGAGGCGGTTTGTGCTCAGTTTCATGAAAAATATACTGTTCTTACACACACACACACACACACACACACACACAGGCTACAAATAATTTAGGAAATGCCGGGGAGTCCAGTAATACAGCCAGACCACCGATCTGACTGAACTGCATTTACGCGGCAGAAAATCCGTTTGCACATTTTTGACTTCAGCGTCATTTTAACCAATGAGAAGATCACATTTAAATAAGATATGCCTTTAAGAAAAATAAATAAATAACAGAGAAATAAGCAAATGCCGTAAAGTCCATTATTGGGTAGACAATTTTAAGATCTGTCCCGGGACAACAGACGAAAAATAACCTTTTGGCTCATTCTGGTGCATCTACAGCAATGTTAATTAATGTACACTGTCCAGTGTTAAATAAAGTGTTAAATAAAAAAATATGACACTGCATATATTCATATTCCAGTAGTCAAAGTTTGTTAAAGTTCTAAAAAAAAAACCTTATTATTCGCCAATATTTCCCCCCCAAAAAAGTAGTTACAGGCACGTGAAGTAATTAATTAAGACAATTAAAAATTAAGGAAATAAGCCAATAAAAAAGCTGTGGACTTTAGCAGAGCAAAAATCACAATAAGTGATTTCATATCTGCGCAAATGTCTTCAGTAATAAAGCTGACTCATCAAGGAAAAGAGTCCAAAAGTCAAAAGCACAAATATAAGTTTGGATCCGGGAAGTTAATTTTGTTTCCATCAAATATTCACAAACGGATTTTTAAACGTGCCCAAGTCAAAGCCGCAGAGCGCTGAAGGGAGCCGGTAATTCCTGCACTGTCCAGAGGGGGGGGGAGAAAGACAACATTAATAATAATAATAATAATAATAATAATAATAATAATAATAATAATAATAATAATAATAATAATAGTATCTTATAATTTTATACTCCGCAGTGCGCACGCTTCCTCACATGTGTCCGGTATCACCGCCGCGCACGGACCCGCGATGTCTGTCGCTTTGCACGCAGAGTCAAACACGGCGCGTCTCCTCCAGCCTGACTGATGCTTTCCATGTGTCCTGCTTCCAGGTTTGGATGGTGAAGTAGTCAGGAGACAGAGAGGAGAGGAGAGGGGCTGGGCTGGCTGTGCGCGTGTGTGCGTGCGTGCTTGTGTGTTAGGGTTGGTGTGTGTGTGGGGGGGGGGGGGGCACTGCACCTTGTTACCATTGGGTCGACTGTTAAGTTTTACAAGTAACATTTTGCGAGCTTATAAACGATCGCTTCTAAACGTGCACAGGAAACTCCGCAAACACGCTGTGATAATGTGCGTGTGTGGAATCCGGAGGATGTTCCAGGCGTCCACACCGGTATCGATTACACGAGGCCCTCCCCACGTTTGATGCGCAACACCGGCTGGTAGAGTGCAAGTTTTTACTCGGTTGTGAAGGAAAACACCCCCAAAGTCATCAGTGCTGCTCAGTCAGACTATTTATGATTGGATATGCAGAAAAATGATGGCACAAGGTAGCAAATCTATTTAAAAAAATGCTAATTCTACAAGCTGCAAACATATCGGTTCCAACCATCACGAAGAATCATTTCGGATGTTTTGATGGTTATAAATCCTTAAATTGCGCATATCCACACATTTGAATTCCACTTAAATGAATGCGATTACATTGTCACGTTTGAGAAAGTGAAGGTGGTTCATTAAAATGTCAAATTAATGTGCACGCTAGTGACAGCGTTATCTATGCTATTATATGCTTTTAAAAGCGATCACATTTAATTTTAGAAATGAAATTATTTGCAACAAGTTCCGAGAAGGTGAAACTGTGGATTCATGAGCGGTACCGCAGGTCCTCGCTAGAAACGCTGGATGAAACGCGTCCGCCACTTCCCCCCTATGCAAAGCCTTGACGAGGCTGCGCAGCTCCAAACCGGATGAGCTTTGTATTGGCTGAGAGCTTTTCCAGCGCGGAGCGACCAATGAACGCAGAGCACAGCCTCGGCGTATAACAGCGAAGCTTGACGTGAAGGACGCTTCAAATTAATTCCAGCAGGCTCCGGACTCCCCTGGATGACTCCAATTTGCATTTATCGGATGAAGATCGCTTCGGTGCCTTTGTACCTTGCAGTCACTCGCTTCTAAAAAACGAACGGGACGCGCTGCATTTGGAGGAGATTTTAGAAGGTCTGCGCTTTCTCTTTGGGGCTCATTCCTCCCGTCCCCCTTCCTCCTCTGAGCTCGCTCGGCGCGTTCAGCCATTTGAAGGGACACCTACACCGCCCAGCATCTCGAGCCATATAGGCAAATGGGTAAGCCCTTACGGTCTGCATGCTTCAGTGACATGGGGCTTATGGAAGCGTATCAACACTCAGCGCGCTCAGCATTTCCCCCTCCAGGTTCAGATAATGTCCAAATGAAAAAGGTTTGTGGCGGCAAGTTTATTTCTCGGAGGATTTTTCCAGCAGTAGGAGCGACTGTCTGTTTAAAGCTTTAAATCGTAAAGTCTACCACAGACGCAATTACCCAGCAGCGAGCATTTCTTTGAGGCGCTCGCTGGGTTGTATTCTTCCAGCTCGCCATTTTTAATGTTTTTGTTGTGTGCGCACGGCTGTTGGAAGGTAATGCCTGCAAAACACTTTGTGCATGTTTTATAGTTGCAAAGTCGAGGCTGACCAGCAGACTTTATTAATGTCTGTGCAACTTTAGAACCTTCATTTGGAGTGTGAATTAAAGAGGGTTCGCATGAAAGGGTCAGGCTGAGCATTTTAAAATGACTTTGCCTCCTATTATTTGATTGATTTATGAAAAATAATCAAAGAATTGCAATGAACAAAACGCGCAGTCCCTTTTCCCGTGATGATATCAGATATGTTTATACTCACCCCAAGAAGCGACAGCCTTTAACTCGAGTCTTTTCTCTCCCTGCAGAGCAAACCTATGGAGAGGTGAACCAACTAGGCGGCGTGTTCGTCAATGGCCGACCCCTACCGAACGCCATCCGCTTAAGAATAGTAGAGCTGGCTCAGCTCGGGATTCGACCCTGTGATATCAGCAGGCAGCTCCGAGTCTCCCACGGCTGCGTGAGCAAGATTTTAGCGAGGTACAACGAGACTGGCTCCATCCTGCCCGGTGCCATCGGTGGAAGCAAGCCCCGGGTCACGACGCCGAACGTGGTGAAAAACATCAGGGAATACAAACAAAATGACCCCGGGATCTTTGCCTGGGAGATCCGGGACAGGCTTCTGGCCGACGGTGTTTGTGACAAATACAATGTGCCGTCGGTTAGCTCGATCAGCAGGATTTTACGCAATAAGATTGGAAATCTCTCCCAGCCGAACCAGTATGAAAGCACTAAGCAAGCCTCCGCGCAGGCCGGGCTGCCCTACAACCACATATACCCTTACTCCTACCCCAACACCATGTCACCCACTAGCGCTAAAATGGGCAGCCCCTCTGGAGTACCGGTGACGGCTGGACATGTGAGCATTTCCAGGGCCTGGCCTTCGGCGCACACCGTCAGTAACATCCTCGGAATACGAGCCTTCATGGATCCCTCAGGTGAGCAAAACGACATTTTGTGACGCGTCAAACACGCGAGCTCTCGTCTCAAATACGACCTTAATAACCCGGAGCAGCTGTTATCGTGTAATTCCGCATGATTCATTTGCACAGCTCTCTATAAGCAGGACACAGGACAACGTGTCCATTAAAGTGTGTACAGGCCTCTGTTTCACCATCCAGCCAGAGCGCAATGAGGCCGCTCTCAATGGGCCTCTTCATGGGTCATGCATTTGCAAACACTTTACGCACCTGATATATCCACACTAACTCTGCGAGTATATTTTTGATGCTTTTATCATTTGCATCCTCGTTTAGTAACGAGTCATTAGTATGGATCATTTTGGCGCCGCAGGTTTCAACAAAATGTGCTCAAAAAAGTGTGTGGAGACTTTTTTGTATTTAAAAACGTTTTTAAAAAATTGCTCTGAAGCTGCTTGTTCCATAATATTTTCCTGCTGTCCGCACACATGGAAACATTATGTTAGACTGGATTTTATAACAAAGCCTAAAAATTTAAATTGTTGAATGGAAGAAAAATGTTTATCTGCTGTTGTTGCCTCGTAATTAATAATTGAACCGTTTATTTTAAGATTAGAGATTTTTTCAGATATTACACTCAGAGTAATTATAATAATTATAATGCTGAATATTATATTTATTTGAGTTGCCCTATTGTGGAAAACTATTTTTAAAAGCGCAGTGACAGTGAAAATGAAACACTTGAGAAACGTCAGTATTGAACTAGTTTCCCTGTCTTCCACTTTCTGTCGCTCTCTGTTCTCTTTTCTTTTCATCTTTTGAAACGATTTGAGTTGTTACACGTGTTTAACACAAAGCTGCTGTCTCTAAATCAGCCATTGCCGGGACAGAGGGATACGCACCAAAAATGGAGGAGTGGGGTAGTGTCAACAGAGCGGCTTTCCCCGCGCCTCACACGGTCAACGGGATTGACAAGTCAGCCATTGACGCGGATATAAAATATGCTCAGGTAAAAAAAATCAATGCTGTTGGAACACTGCACCGCCTGTACGCTTTCTGCGCACTGCGCTCATGTGTTTGCTGTAAAGGAAACTGTCCCAAATGTTTCGAGCTCCTGCTCCAAAGGCCTGCGTCAAAACTGTGAGAGGCGACCTTCCCGAATTAAACGACCACAAAATCCTGCCGGATTGCTTTTTAGCATTCAGGCACGATTTTATCCACTAAATGTCTTTTGAGTTTTGAAGGGTGCGAGCAGGAGGAAACCTGGGACTGTTTGCATGCTCTAATTTGGCTTATTGGTGGTAAATGAAATGATAGTGAGACTCATGTCTTCAAAACCACTCAAACACCAAACGCTGTCTTTACGAACCGCCGCGCAAGGCCGCAGGCTGCCGGCACAAAGCCTGCTATTACAAGTTGTGTCACTTTTGTGTGTCTGTGCTTACGTTCCGCACCTCCTATCTGCTTGTCTGCAGCCTTCTTCGACATTGTCTAGTTATGTACCGGCGTGCGCGTACTCCCCGACCAATCAGTACGGGGTGTACAGCGGGCCAGCGGGCGGATACGTGGCCCCCGGCCACCACCACTGGCAGCCACAGAGCCCGGCCCTGTCCCACCCAAGCAGCGGGATGAGCATGCACGCCGGAGAAATCCACTCGGCGATGGCCTTCAAACATCAGGCCCGAGAAGGTACCGGACAGGGAGGCGGAGCTGAAATTATTATTATTATTATTATTATTATTGTTGTTGATTATGGAAAAAATTGTAATAATTGTAATTTTTTTTAGTCTAGTTGTGTGCCGGTTATCAAATACTGACCTTTCAGGCTTGGGCAGCGGCAGGCCTGCCCCATAAAATGAAATGGAAAATTATTATTATTATTATTATTACTATTATTATTGTTATTATTTTTTGTCTTTATATATAAATTTATATATAAATTTCTCTTCGTTCCACGGAAGTAAAAGCCGATCTTAAACTTTGGTGAAATGCAGCAAACAATGATGTGAGGCCAATCTGCCGGCGCATGCTCACTGTGTATTTGGTGTGTGTTCAGCAGGAGACCGAAAACCACCCAGTCCCCTGAGCAAGGCACAGCAGCATCAGCAGCAACACGAAGACCTGAACAGCGTGCACGGCCTCAGTCTCGCTACCTCGTCGTCATAACCGGGACTTCTTACGCCGTAATCAGCGCAGCCATTTAAACGAACTCATTTCCACCCCGCGACAGTAAGTCTGAACACTAACGGCCCGTCCACACGCACTGTGGGTGCGGTGGAGCTTTACCGGCCTGTGCGGCCGCGTGACTGTAAGCTTGCGTGGATGTTCCGGTGTTTTCCCTCACTGGCTGAAAGTCGTCTTGTTTTTCATTTGAAATAGTTCACGTATATTCTCCCGTTGAGATTGCGGGGTTGAGAAAGAGACAGAAACATGTTGTAATCCGCCATTTATCATCTTAATTTGTGCCCGTGGCCTCCGCTCCACAGTGATGCAACGATGTGAACAAAAGATAGAAATTGTCTAAATGTAAAATATTTTTGCAAAGCTTTAATTATATATTTTTATAATTTCCTTGTAAATATGCAAGAAAATAAAGCCTTTCTTCAATGCCACAATGTTGTTGTAGCTGATGTTATTTTGGCCAAAGAGCAGCTGGCTCAGAGCTCAGTGATGAGTTTATTTGATCGTGATGCTGCTGAGATTACCTGAGAGGTAACCTACAGTCATGTGTTTGAAAAATAGATCCAGCCCGCCTTTTATGAGAAAAGTCTTTGACTGGAATGATACCCTTTCCATCGCTATACTGATCAGCCTGCTACTTACCGGGAAAGGTAATTAGTGTGTTTACGCAGGCAGAACCTGCCCACGCTTCCACGGAGCTCTCCGCTGGCTGGGCGCCTCGGCTGATGCTATCTGGGCTGTAATTGATACCCACCGCGATTAAAACCCAAAAAAGGGCTGCTCGTACACGTTAATGAACGGCGTGTCCAGGAGAGACGCTGACGGTCCCGCCGCTGGGATCTGTCGTCCCGCCCAGAAATGAGGAGAGTTTTCCCATCCAGGCCTGCAGGCTCTGCCCGCTCTCTGTAAACTGTTTATTCCTGTGGCCTGTTTGTTCCAGCAGCTTTTTGGGACCACGTATGATTTGACTTCCGTGTTTGGTTGGTCAGTGGACCCTATTTATTTTAATAAATGCAGCCCGCTGGTGGAGGGGGTGTTACGTGTCGTAGGTTCACGGTTATTACCGGTGAACGCGCGGGTTTCCTGTCATTAATTATTTTTTTTATTTTTTTTTTTAATTAAATCTCCAATACATCTACAGGAAAATACAATTCCCTCTGTTAGGTTTATGCATGCTTGCACAAACCTGCATCACCCCCGGTGGGACTGCTGCGGGACGCTGTAGGTGCGTTTTGGTGACACTCCCGGTTCAGTGGCTGAGTAATAATGAGCATTTCTGTGGTTTTTAACAGCATATCCAGCTAGAATGAGTCGTCAGAGGGTGTGCATGTGTTCCTTTCCACTTTTGGACACCAGTGTGCCTTAAAAATTAATAACTGTACCTTTATAGTCCCCACTGCTCAGAGCTGTTAACGCTTCAGACAGATCGAGAACAACTGCACTCGTCTGGAGTGAGATTTTTGATTTGATCTGTTTATTGTGAACAGTGTGAAAATCAGCTCACAGGTGCTGTGAGTGGAGGGAGGATCAGCTCTAAAAGTATTTTAGTCTACTATTTATCATGAATATCAGTAATATGTACTTTATGATTTTATTTTATGGGCTTTAAAAATATATTTGAATTCAAACAGTGCTCCAAATCAAATCTAGACGTACCTGCTACCGTCGACTGGCTGCTGTGAAGACAGTGTAATATCAAATGTCTGGCAATGACCCATAACTCCTTTTTGGACAAAGCACTTTAAGGAGGTTTTAGTGGAATTTGGGTGTGATCAGCTCTATTTTGCAGCTGCTGCTTTCTTTCCCCTTTTGCAGCAAAATCCCAAATGACTCCGTATATCCAAACATTAGGATGGCCTTTGAGTACACACGCTCCCTGACCGGAGTCGTTCATGTTTTCCCGGATACCACTTGGGGTTCGCACAACACTCCTTCATGGTGGTGGGGTTACTTCCTGCGGGACCCACGGTCATCAATCAGGGCAGCAAGTGATGCCCCCCACTGCGTCTTCAGCAGGCCTCCGTGCTCAGAGGGCAGCAGGTGGGCTAGTTTCAGATGTTGCTTCTTATTGACACAGAGCACAAAAAACACAATAGTTTTGAAATAAGTGCAACATCTCAATGTGGCCGAGACCTTTTTCATCCTTGAATGTCAGAAATATTTTTTTTTCTTCCCACATTTGGAGCATTGTTCATGTAGAAGCTCACGCAGCCATTTTTAAGTCACTCCAGAAGCTAAAACTCCTTTTTTGACTATCTGAAGGTGGCTGGAAGTGGTTTGGGTCACATCAATCCAGAAGCTGTATACAGAAATTCCGATTTGCATTAGCTCTACTAGGCAGGAATCAATGTATGCGCAAGCTTTTTCTTTTTCTATTTCTTTTTCAAAAGCTGGGATTCTTCTCTTTAAATGAATCAGATGCCTTTGCCAAGTAACAAAATATACTTCGAATGCAAGTAGAGAGTGTGCAGATGCCCAGACTTTAATACTTCTGGGTACTGAGCTGGTTCGTCTTAAGAGTCTTACCTCTAACACTTCAACTTGAAAGGATTCTCAAATACCAAAAGCTCAAACAGAGACTTGCAGAGATGGATAGGGACTCGGCCTCCTTGAGCCTAATGGATATGATATCAAGCACTATTAATAATCCGAGCAGAAATGAAGCAGTGACAGAGATTCCTTAAAGAGATAAAAGCTGCGCTCCGGTCTTCAACTGTAACCAGCCATCAGGGTCTGCTGTGTGTGTGTGCGTGTGTGTGTGTGTAGGTGGGACTGAGACTTCTTTACAGACCAAAGTTCATGAATCTGACACTTTGTTGGGTTTGAAGCATTTTACATCATGCCATCTTTTAACTTTAAGGGTGAAAACTCCCCCAAGCATGCCAGGACTCACTCGCTCACTGCCTTTGCATGAGTCAGAGTCAACGAGAGAGCATCTCAGGACAGGCGACACGGCAGGAAAAAGCCAAGAAAGATACACGAGAAACCTCTGAGAACGAGAAGCTGGCAACGTGTGGAGGCCAGTGGCACGCACGCACGCACGCACGCACGCACGGACGCTGCTGAAACATGCGCGCATCCTCGTCTTTGACAGTTCTTGACTGGCATGTGAGAAACAGTGGTGAATTAAAATGGTCACAGCTGGCAGCCTAATTTTAAGATTTTCTTGACAGAATTAGATCAGATCAGACATTTAGAAAAGAAAAAAAAAAAGGAGTTACAATGAAAGTTACGCATGCAAAAAGACCTGCAGCACTCACAGCACATGCACAAACAGTATTAGATCGATTTAAAATGAAGGTTTTAATCACCAAGAATGTAAAGAGCAGAGCAGCGGGTCTGCAAAAAAATTCTTGTATCATTCTTGTAATGCAGTCACTACTTTCCGCTGACTGTCCGCAGGATTTCCAAGCAGGCAGCGATCCAGCTCTGCAGTCCGGAGGATGATAAATGTCTCCCTCCCATGTTCTGACTCGCTCTGCCAGCTCACCACATCAACCAGACGCTCTAAAAGTAAAAGGGACAGAGACATGATGATGACATTTGGCTTTCTAAATGAAAACGTATCATTTCACATTTTCTCTCAGGAGATTCCACCGCTGTTTTCTCTGCCTTTGAGGATTCAGCGATGCAGCAATGAGGAGAATAACCACAGGATCACATCAAATTGCAGAGCCCAGATTTGATTATTATATACAGATGACTAAAAGACCATGAAATTATGTTTGCAAACACAATTAAAATGCACTCTTTGAAAGCACGGCCATGTTTCTTTAACTAGAAGAATGCTTGTAATTTGTTGTAATTTGTGTGCATTGTCTGTGAATATGAACATCTACAGGAAGAAACCTGCTCCCTTTAGCGGAAAGTCAAAACACAGACCTTCATGGAAATTTGTCAGCAGTTTAGTGTCTATTTTAGTCCCGATCTTGGCAAAGAGGGAGACCGTCTTCAGAGGAAGAGAATCCTCTCTAATTTGTGGAAACTATAGAATTAATGTTCTCCCAGATTTCCCATCTGTGACTTATTTAAAGTGCGCTGAAACATGGGCCGTGCCACACACATGCAGAATGCTACCACCAAACAAAGCAGTTCATTTTTGGCTCAAATTCTTATTAGGTGATAATTAGATGATGACTCTTCTTCCAAAAAATGCGAGTGGTGAACCGCCGTAGTGTCTGTTGGTTTGAGGGGGAGAATCCTGCATGTTTGAAGACCAGATCCAAACAAGAGTAGGGCTTTTTATTTGTATTTTTGAAAGAGACCATTTAAAAAAAGGAAGAAAAAGTCCCTGCAGCCATCAGTGGGTGACCCCCTGACCTTCTCCGTGGCTCCTCGAGCCTCCATCCCACCGTGTCTTTAAGCAAACGCTGCTCCAAAAAAAGGACGGGGCACTATTTTGAGCTGCAGATGAATGCGTGCTTTTTGCCCTGCTGGTTATGTCAGCATTATATGAGGAAACAAAACAGACTACAGCGTTCCTCGTAAAGGGAATGTGCAAACCGGTGCAACGGTGCGATTCATGGAATTTTACAGCAGCAATATCATCACTTTGTTTTCAGATTTTTCATAGATTTACTGACACCAAAGTAAAGCGATCAATTTTCACCCATCATGGTCATAAAAAAGAAATACAACAATATTATTGTGATATTTAAATCTGCAGTCAGATTATTCTATAACCAATCTATAAATTCATGGAGACATTGCAAGATAACCCCGGGAAAAAAACAGAAAGCAGCAGAATTATCGCTCACAATAAAACGCCATGTTGGGGCAGCTGTCTTCAAAGTTCCTCTTTCATATTTACCATCATTTGGCAGATGTTCCCCAAAAAGATCAGGATTCCGGTTACAGTTCACTTCTTCATTTCCCAGGTCACAAAGTCAAATCAAAGCTTTTTCACACACATCACGAGTTATGCAGAGGTGACTGGCAGTTTCTTAAAAATGGCAACTTTATCTGTGACAGAGCACGAGACCAAATCCCCTGTAATCAGATTAGGCTGAAACAAGGACTCATCACTACATCAGACGTTTAGGTTCAGAGTTAAGTCAGGAAATTCATTTTTAATTTAGTATTAGCAGGTCTTCCTTTTTTTTTTAGGTAATTTTAAAGTGTAAATTAAATAAGTAATTAATCAAATAATAACTGCTGTGGGTAAAACAATATGTTCCAAATATATTATAAGCAGACTTATATTCAGTGACTAAATTACCCTCATGCAGATCATGGAGTTACTGGTTTTGTACAGTACGGCAGCGCTTGCTCCTCCCCTCATTATTCATATGAGATAACAGGAAGCTGAGTCTGAATCAAGCAGAACCTGTTGTCCTGTTGAATGCTGCATGCGTGCAGGAGGACCCGGAACAAATGCTGTCATCACGTACTGAGTTCAAGAGATAATGCAGCTAAAGGTGAAAGGTAAACAGCAACGAATATCGTGAATCAAACTTTTGACCTTGCCTAGCAACTGCCACTCCCAAAGCATTGGCAGCCAAGGCGCCACTCAGAGCTGCCAGCCCCTATCAGGAGCTGATTTTAAGGAACCTGTTGGCCGATAACCAAGACAGGCACTTGTCTATAGCAACGCAAACTTACATTGACCTATTGACTTTAGAAACATCCGGGAAGGAATAAAACATATACATAACTGTCTGCCCTTTCCCGTATTGACAGTATTGTCAGGTTTAGCCAGTATTTCTGTTTGGTGTGAGCGCCGTGGCCCAGGAAATGCTCTCTCATGCAACCAACCGCCGCTCGAAAGCCGTGCACAATAAGAGCGAGAGCCAAAGACAGAGGGCCCTTTGAAGAACATGGAGTGCAACCAGTTGTGGAGAACCATGCGTGCTGCTGTTATTGGTGCTTTTCACTCACATACGCCTCTCCCATCTCAGCGCTCGCACACAGCAGTGACCCAAAGGGTGGCTGTTAATTTGGCATGGCGAAAACACGGCTTTAAAGTGAATGAAGGCTCTGATGTAGCCACTCCAGCTCCACGGGCCTCTCCAAATGACACGAAACTGATATGAAAGTGCAGACATGGCGCGCACTCATGAGGACGAAGACATGTGGAGCATCTCTGTTTTGGCAATGAAATGTGCTTGCTAAAAGTGATAGAGGAGGTTATTTAAAAGCTGAAATAGAGTGGTATATGGTGCCTCAGTTGAGCTTAGCGTTTCTGTAATTATGGCAGAAATTAATGCACGCTGCATGTCAGAGAAAATAGCGTCTTAGATATGAAGTAATGACTGTGGAGTGTTTCAGGGAACACGCTGAACACATGTAAAAAAAACCCCTACAAACATCAGCCTCCAGAGGACAAACCCTGTGGGTGGCTACTGGCCGTCCTTTCAGTCATCGCTCTCTATTGTAGACTGAGACAACCACAAGTCACACTTCCAAGCCACAACAACAAGGTGGGCCTCTGTGGAAATGCTTAAACTGCACTCAGTCGTCTGCCTTTCAGCTCCCAAACTCTCGCTGTCATGGTGGGAACCCGTAACGAGAAACACAATCACTTTTCCCGGCCTCACGAGCTTTTCAGTAGCTTAGCGAAGGAAGCTCGTATGTTTTGGCAAAGTGGGATGAAAACGTCTTTACGCTGAAATTGTGTGGACTTGACTTTACACGTTGTTTTATACAAACAATTACCGGAGAGCACGTAAATGTTTCAGGGTACGGGAAAGATTGAGAATGGAAATCAAGTGGATTCCTGCTTTTGGAGGGAAAAGAAGGTTCATGTAATGGTACAAATAAAGAGTCAAAATTCAAACAACCTTTTTATTTTTTTTGGTGAAATGATAGAATCAGAGAATCCACATGGTGTTAATTTACAAGTGTTTGATATGTTATACGTTGTACTTTATGTGTAACTTGTCGGCATATTTAGTTTATCCAACAGCTAAACGTGTTTCAGTCCTCGTGATGAGAGCCGCTCTCTGCCGGGACAAAAGGTGACGCGCTGCTGTTCTTCCTGCTCTCGGTGGCTCTGGAACCGTGAGGACGTCTCTGTGCACACCACGGCTCTCTGTTCCTGAGTTAACGAGTTCTCTGCGACTCTATAATTGAAATCCAAGGCTGTCTGTCTGCCTGTCACATGGAAGAAAAAGCAAATAAACACACATGCCAGTTTGACGAGGTTCTGCTCCGAGGTCGCTATGTGCCAAAGAATGCCGAGTCTTTGTCCATGAAAAACAGGACACCGTATGGATATGGGATCACGCCATCTTCAGTCCACCTGCAAATGCAAATATGGGAATTCTTGGAGGAAGGCTTACATTTCCCCCGAAGAAAAGTTTGTTTCTGCCAGACTGGCTGTGTGACCCAATGAAAACACAGAGGAAAGCCAGGTGAAGGCGCCCTGCACTCCCACCGCACAGCACTGTGAGGTAGTCCACTTCCAACTCCCACTGACATTAGCATCACTGACATTAGCATCACTGACATTAGCAACACTGACATTAGCATCACTGACATTAGCATCACTGACATTAGCATCACTGACATTAGCATCACTGACATTAGCATCACTGACATTAGCATCACTGACATTATCATCACTAACATTAGCATCACTGACATTAGCATCACTGACATTAGCATCACTAACATTAGCATTTCAATTTAAGTTAAATTTAAAGAGATTCAAAATCATTTCAGAAATAGTAATATGTGGAAACTTTAATTTCTTTAAGTTACAGGTTTTTGTTGGGGGGGTTCTTATTCAAGTACAGTAACAAAGTGCATTTTTATAAAGTTATACTTTGCTATTTAAATTTTATGCTACTTTATATTTAAGTTCTATTACATTTAATTTTCAAATGTATTAAAAATATTTTACATACATACAATGCAGCACATAACACTGGATCAAACCAGTGAACACACACACACACACACACACACACACAAACATAATTGAGAAACGTGAGTTTTTTACCTCGTGACCTTTGAAAGGCGCCACTTTTCCATAATAAAAAAAAAGGTGGGACGAGGGGAACAAAAGAAGAAAAGATTGCGTAATGCTAAAGAAAAGCACAGCTGAACATCTCACAGCCGACTTGGCAACACGGTTGGAGACAAACAGCATGGCGGAGGCTTTTTGAAGTAAGGCTGGTGAAGGACTGCTGGGGCAAATAATCCAATAATATATTAATATAATAACCCTTTTTAATGCTAGTAAAAAGAAAAAAAGGGCATTTTATGATTTATTTTGCATAATATAATTAAAGAGGATTCCCAAAATTACAAATCTGTGCAAACAAAGGATGAGGTGAAAACAAATCTTAGCGGTGATCTCTGGGTGCTCAGGCAACACTGAAATTAGCGTCATCACTAGAAACAAAGAGGAAGTGCTTTCATGGGAATATTTGCTCTCTGCATTTAGCCCTTTTAATTAGAAGTCGATACGAGCCCCCACACTGCAGGGGACACCTCCAGCTCTGAGCACGTGCTTGGTTCAAGGTCAAGCACGGGGGAATCCTTCAGGGTGGACTTCACAAGTCACGGCTGCCTCGTACCTGGCCCGTGCTCACGCTGACCTCAGCTTGCTCTAGCAGAGCAAAGGCGCGATATGTATGCAGTGTCCAGTTCACCCATCCCTGGGCTTAACTGCAGCCAGGCATGGCACGCAGCATGGTAGGCATCACCCAATGAGTACACCCTTAAGCTCTCCACAGAAAGGCCCTGGGTCTGCTCCCTGGTCCTGGCAGAGGTTCCAGCGCCAAACCTCACTGCCATGAGGTGACACTGAGAGAGCTAGCTAGCATTTTGCAATAGAAAGTAGAGGAAGCCAAGGTGCTGCTAAAGGGAAAACAGAAAAAGCAGCAGCCAAAACTCTTTGTGTTTATCTGAGCCAAGGTCATCCCTGAATTTTGCATGTGCTGGTGTGTATTTCTCTCCAGGGTTTATGATATTCAGGTCTTAGCTTCTTCCCACATCCGTCTGTCCTTCTGGCTCTAACAGCAAAGCCATCATCTCTGCTTTCATGGCAGAAGGCTAACAGGTCAGGAGAATCCAGTTTCTCCGTTTGGTGTTGATGGGGTGGGGGTGGGGGGGATAAAGGAAGATTGATTCCTTCAGTGTCATCATTGCAGGTGTTTGCCTTTATGACCAACATCCTCTGCAAGCAGGTTCTCATTACACTCTGGTGAGAAAAGAGGACCTTAAGTTTCGTGCATTCCGACAATGCTCTGAAGACCGTGTAATTTTGGAGGCTAAATTTAGGGGGAGAGGCAAATCAGTTTTTATTCAAAGCAGACCTGACTCAAACAGAGATTCACCGCACTGTGGTCATACTTCAAACCGGGTCATTATTTGCCTTTTTTCATGTTCAGACTGCTGCAAATCTCCAATCTTTCTGAACACGGCTGAAAAAAAGAAACAGACTGCTGTTGATCTTTGTGGGAGACTTAATAACGTGCATGTTGATGGTGCAGCAGCTGATCAGTGATTTGTAAGCAGAGATGTCATCGCAGTTATTTAATATTAACTACCCAGTAACCAATAGCAGTCTTTTGTTTTGAATCTTGATCCCGGCGCGTTTTTCTCAGCAATTTCACTTGCAAGTGATCGATGCGGGGCACTCTCAGAAGTGAAGCCTTTAGATCAAACTGAGAAGGTGGCTTAGATTTCATCATTAGAGTTAATCCATCAACAATGCCAGAGTGCTGAATAAAGCCAGAGTAAATGAGTGTGTTTGCGCTGCCGTGGAGTAAATATTAGTTTGTCCAGATAATGCTACAGACTGCTGAAGGCTTTCACGTTGCTTAAGTTACACCAGCCTCTGTTCTCCTCCAACTCAAGAACCGCTTCCCACTCTTTCTTCCTCTTGAAAGCAAAACACTGGTAGCAGTCTCAAGTGGCTGAAAGTTTTAGTTGATAATCCAGTCTGTCACTCAGAGCCACAGTAAGATTAATGGCAGGGGAACTCCTGTCTGGCAAACATCCCACTCAATCAAAACAGATAACTTGCTTTGAGTAATAGTTCTTAAATGCAGAGTTAAGCGCAAATTGCTGCTTTACTTTGCAGGGAGACTATCAGGGGAATATGTGAGGTAAATACAGGAAAACACAGACTTTAAGAATCAGGCTGGAGAAACCCGCATCACTCCAGTTATTCATTTTATAGCGTTCACAAAACAGTGTTTTTTATATAT
>VUQK01035515.1:8136-18174 GCA_015106715.1 Bujurquina vittata | reverse complement strand
CTCACAGGATGTTCTAAACTCACCTCACATGGGCACATTATGCTGCAGAAATTATTGCTTTAATGTAAATAGTTCAGATTTAATCAGACGGAGGGCCCCCAGGAATGCATGCACGGCCCCTTCACATACCCGCAGGCCCTATTTTTTAAAACCAGATTCTTAAACAAACTCCTTCCTAGCAGTAGTAAAACGTTCCCGTGTGCTTATGTAAAGGCTGTTTCGCTGGTACTGTCAGAGCGGCGGGCACATGTGGCAGCAGGGCCTCACTCCTCGCAGGGCACAGGCGCAGCGCAGGGTAAACACGGCCCGCACAGACGCGCCCACAAACATACGGCGAGGAAAACGGAGCAAAACGAGAGCGCGGAAACCCCGCAATGCCTGTTTGTGAAAGGAGGAGCGCTCCGCACACAGCGTGGCAATCCGACTGTGTCCACATAGCCATCCGCGAGTCTCAAGTTCGCCTGGGTCATAAAAACTGCTCTATTTATACTCGTCGCTCTTTCCGGATGAGCCGAGCGGCAGAATCCCACGGGCCGGTTCGACCTACCTTGCTTCAGAGGCAGGAGGGTGGGCGCAGGGGAGCGGCGAAGTCGACGGCTCTCTGTATCTCGGCGTTATTTCTCGTCTCCGTCGTGTTATTGTCGTCGCACACTCACATCCCGTCTTTGCCACGGGTCCATGTTGGCATTCCTTTTCCCAGTGTCACGTGACGGCATCGCAGCACAACTCGGAGGCACGGGTCCCTTTCCGCACCTGTGATTGGACGAGCTCCGCGGAGGCTCGCCCAGAAAGGAGCGCGCTGATTGGCCAACGCTCAGCGAAGTCTGACTGCCATGTGTTGTTACAGAGGCAACTACACTTTTAACATCCTCCGTGGCCAATGGATATACACACGTTATTGGGGCGGGGGTCAATGGATACTCTGATATCATGGGGTGGATGGAGCTGGTCACCTAAAAATCACAAGGCTGGTGGTTCGATTCCCTGGTAGATTCCAGTCTCTGTCCTTGGGCAAGATACTGAATCACCCTTAGTTGGGTAGAAAGCACTTAAACAAAGTGCTTGTATGAAAAGTGTTGGATTATAAAAGTGCCATAAGGGGTTCTAAGCAAGATTAACCTGCTCCATCAGATCAGCCTATAGATAAAGGCCAGGCAAAAACGGTTGCAATTCATATGTACCCTGATACCCTCAAGCAGAGAAACTCCACGTCATGAAACTATGAGTACTTGCATGAAATTGGCTAAACGTGGAGTTCAGTTATCAGAAATATCATAAAAAATTAATTTCCTACAAACAATCCAGCTCACCCACTTCAATATAATGCAATGTATTGTGCAAAGAAATTATAGAGGAGAAAGTTGTAATTGTCAGTCTGACCTCCCTGTGGCGCTGTTAAACTGCTGATCAAACAGACAGTGATACAGAAGTGTGTCGCTTTGGGTTGTTGTTACAGTAACACAATGCAGCTGCTTACAAGATTCATATTTTCACTGATATCAGAGAGCTTTGATGAATGAATCAAATCATGAATCAAATTATTTAAAAGCAAGGATAAAGAACGATAAAAAAAAAAACCCCGATAAAGGCTCAGCCTTAGAATACAAACTTTATCAGTGGAGATCTTCCCTGATTTCTTCTTTTAGTCTTTAATCCACGACTGGTAAACTTGCCAAGAGTGATCAGAGCGCTCTGATTAAGTTTGTCTAGTAAGCAAAGTCCCCAGAGAAGTCAGAAGTGATCTCATAGTCAGAGGAACTCAGCTGCTGTAAACGCGTTTTCCAGAACAAATTTCCAATGTGAGAAGTCAGAAGATCTCAGTGTCAGGCAATCTGCTGGAAAATGCTGCGGTTAAGCTCATGTGGCCATGGCTGGAGAAAAGGATTGAAGTGCCAGAGGTCAGTAACGATGCAGGAATAGAGGAATGTGTTTTCACTTTGCAGCCTTGTTCAGGCCTCTTCCAGGCAACAAAAACTGACTTGAATTTTTTGGCTTAAGAGTGTCACTTCACTGTTTATCTTTTATTATGGGGGTGTTAATAAAGAGGATATTAAGAAAAAAAGGCTTTCCAACCCCTACCAATGGCCTCCAATCAGTCAGGTAACCCCAAAACTTCATAATATTTGAGTTTGTGAAAACATCCACAGCAGAATGACAAGCCTATGACAGGCCTTGCTTTGTAGAGGGACCCCATATCAAAAAAATCAGACTTATATCCTGGTATGTCTCATCCATGTCTTTATGGACCTGCTTTGTGCGCTGGTTGGGAGCATGACATTGTCCAAAATGTCTTGGTAAGCTGAAGCATTAAGAGTTCTTTCACTGGAACTAAGGAGCCAAGCCCAACTCCTGAAAAACAACCCCACACCATAATCCCCTCCTCCACCAAACTTTACACTTGGCACAATGCAGTCAGACAAGTACCGTTCTCCTGGCAACCTCCACACCCAGACTCATCCATCAGATTGCCAGATGGAGAAGCATGATTTTTTTGCTCCAGAGAACACGTCTCCACTCTTCTAGAGTCCAGTGGTTGTGTGCTTTACACCACTGCATCCAATGAAATTTAGTAGTGATTAAACTTCACGACTGGACTTGTAGCACAGGTGGCATCCTATCACAGTACCACTCTGGAACCCACTGAGATCCTGAGAGCGACTCATTCTTTCACAAATGTTTGTAGAAGCAATCTGAATGCCTAGGTGCTTGGTTTATACACCTGTGGCCGTGGAAGTGACTGGAACACCTGAATTCAATTATTTGGATGGGTGAGTGGATACTTTGGTAACACAGTGTCCAGTATAACGAGGATCTTTCCAAGTGGCCTTAATTTTCTTTTATATTGAGCTCGTTTGTTTACTCTAAGGCTGCAAATAACACTTTCTTGATCAACATATCTTATTATTGCACAATTATCTTTAAAGACTTCACTGAGTTTTTTTTTTAATTAGCAGAAAATATTAAAAATGGTTATTCATCATCTTCAAAGATTTGATGGCTAAAAACAAAACAAGAATGACATAAAATAAATTGCATATCAATAATACAATAGGCTGATTAACTAATCATTTCAGCTCTGCTGTACTGGTTTGTTTCTGGGTGCCTGTGGAAATAATAAAGCCTTGCTTTGGGGCTCCCCGTGAGGTCAAAGTAGCCATGGATTCAGGTGTATAAACTAAAATAAGTGTTATGTGATATCGAAAACACTTTTTTTTTGTCTCTCTTAACAGCTCCCTGGTAGGTGAAGCCAAACCTATTAGCCTAAATTATACTCAATCAACATGTAAGCTGTAGGATGCAAAACTTTTATACATATATAAAAAAACCTCCAGAATATTCACATTCTGTGATGCGCGTACGCTGTTAGTAAAATGAACGTTACAAAGATTGCCTGTAAAAAAATTCCTTCATCCATCTGCACTTCATGCTGTGCTGCTGTTCAGTTGTGCAAAGGGGCCCTCTGGTGGTTTGGGAGAGCTACAAAACTCTAAAGATGAACTAAAGATGCAAAATAGTAAAATCAATAAAAATAACTAATTTATTGACATTATAGCTGAATCTCAAACTGTGATCCATTTTAAACCTGACTTTAAGATTCAGAATAATCACCTGAGGGACTCACAAACTAACATATTCAGTGCTATTAAGTGTCCCAAACACACGTACACAAAGGTCAAGATTAAATACACCAAACACATAAAATGAAGGCACGTCTGCTTCAGTAATATTTTCAAGCTGTAACCTCCAGGTTGAGTGTGTTTACATATACCTGCTACCTTCTCAACCAAATGACACTGGCTCATTGTTCAGCCCAAGGGGTCACCCCTTGGTTGCAAATGACTGATGTCACACACCCACTGTTACTGTAGTGGGTAGTACTGCAGTAACACCACCGCGGGTACTTGGATTGATGGCCTGCAGCAGTGGTCCTCAGCTACTGCTGATATCATAGTGGTGTCACTGTATTAAAAGTTGTGTTTGTACTGTTGAATTTGGGTACTCGGGTTGATTCCTAAATAATGAGAACAAATTACACGTCATGTCCACTTCACTGAGTTAGGGCCATATGGCTGAAAGATAATGATATGGAATACAAGCTGCTGGCATGTTGTTTCTTTACAAGTATCCTTCAGCTGCAAGATTTTCGAGGAACTTTGATGAGACTGACGTCAATGCAATATTTCTGTGTTACGCTGGTTATGGTTATGCTGTGTGCACACATGGACTCGCACTAGATAGGAACCACACAGATGTAGTGCAAACTTTATAAAAAGTCAATATTGTCCTGTCCACACCCTCTTCTGCAACAGAAAGACAGGGTGTGGAGCGTTATGCTTAACATAATATCTCAGCCCATGAGCTGCATCACGAGCAAGAGTATAACCAGTACAGCCAACAAACAACTGGGGCACGCAGCTCAGAAGGTAGGGGTTTTAAACGTGAAGTCTAATCACTGGGTAATTAGGTTACATGCTGGCTGTAAATGATCTCCATAGCAGCCAAGCAGAGCATATGGATGAGGAGACTGCAGCAGAATGCACCACACAAGGAGTGTCAAGACTCCAGTGTCGTTTCTTAGCAACAACACACAGCAGGATATCATTCCCTATCACTCCTTATACAAGAATACAAAAAACAAACCTGATACAGGAGCATGCAGCGTATTCTGTGCACTGTTTGATCACAAGAAGTGTGAAGGAAGTACAGCATTTATAGTAGACTTTATTATATTAAGAAGACACCACATTTGACATGTGGTGTGAGTCTTAAACTGGCAGCACGATTCTTATGTGACTGCTTTATACACCGCAGTTTCAGCAAGCTTCAATGGGTCCTTGAATGCAGTATGTTCCCCCACACAAGAACACTCGGGATGCACTTTTCACAGCAGATTAAGTTTCTGTCTGCTTATGTTCTTGACGGACAGTCGATCGGCGCTGGAGGTCAGCATCGCTGTAGACAACTCTGCTGGCAAAGAGCAAAGCCAGTACGCTGAAGCAGCAGGCGGAGGCCATGTAAGCCCTCACGCTGTTGGTCAGCTGCACTATGGAGCCGAGGCACATTGCTGGCAGCACCTGCAGGCAAGCAGAGGAAAGGAGCAACATGTTAAATGCCTGATCAGGATTCACACAGCAAACAAAGGCCATGTACAGTAATAGCTTTGACTGCAAAAATGTCTCTATTGCTTGCTCTGATTAAACTGCCATTTTGCCAAAGCGTATTAGCAGAGATGTTATTGAAGCTTTCAAAGAATTCTAAAATCTACGGGAGAACTCGGCAACAGCAAATATGTTGGTAGAAGAAAAACCTCCCGGGGGAAAGAAACCTTTTTAAAAACCTCTTTGAGGAAAAGTCACCAAACTTTTTAAGTGTTTTTTTTTTAAATCAAGTTTTACTCGTGATGGACCATTAAAATGAAAGTTCAGATAATTCTTCCAAATGATCACTAGAATAAGAGCGTTTCAAGACGGCAACCAAATGGCGAGACTTGGTTGGCATATTTGGCATAACGTTGATATAATCCAGTCTGGTACCTTTGGGTTGGGAGCAGTGGTTGCTTAAGAAATGAAACTGATCAACATCCTTGTCTTCAGTCAATACAGAGTTTCCTGGTTGCTACAAGCAGGGAACTCAATATTTTGTGATAGTGCGTTGACACAGATACTCTAAAATGAAGGGAAAACCCTTTGTGAGGGGATCCTGTGGCTCTGTTATAATGTGAGGGGCGTTTTGCTGGCTTCCTACTGAACATTAGACCTGATTTCAATGATACGACTATGTTGTAACCATGCCGTAGAACGTAAATATAGAGCAATTTGACCTCATGCAGTTTTATGCATGCTTATACGTGTGTGTATGTGTCAAGTCCATCTACACTGTGACAGGAACTGATAAGTTGAACCACCTTTTTTTCAATGCGACGGGTTTATCAAAGCTCGATATAATCTGCTTTGAGCACACATGTATCAGATTGCGTGACCAAAACAACTATAAGTCTCAAGAGATGCGCAATATCAAAATATGAAATAATCAACTGATGGGTCTAAAAGTGGACTTCCAAGTCCAAGGATTCTGCTAAACAGAGAGAGTCTGGGCTAGATAAAAGCTAAGAATAGAGTCGGGCTAACAATAGCTTCTCTTCTGCAGCTAAGGAGCACAATGAGTTTGGTTCTGGGTTAGCAATATTATGCTAGGGTCATGAGCAAATATTGTTGAATCATAATGCTGCAGCAAAGGTTGGGTGTAATCTAGGTGACTTTTAGGCCCACATCATTCTTAGTGATGTAAATGAGGCACTATGAGTGTAATCTAATAGATGTAAAATTGCTCAGAGACTTGGTTTGGGTCCGCGTCTCTCCTTGGAGAGACGGGTCACTCTAAATCATTCATGGAGCACAAGGATTAGTCATTGAATGGTTTGATGAGGATTAAAATGATGTAAATCAAATGCTATCGCTTTCAGTGACACCAGATCTCAACACAACTTAACACTTAAGGGAGATTTGGGACTGAGATGTTCATATCGTCGCAATCAAAATACAAAACAAGGGAATAGTTTTTTGAAGTATTGTAGACTGATGATGGTGTCCCAGCCCTCCAGTAGAGTTTGCAAGATCCCAAAGGGAATTTACCTGCTCTAGCGGGTACTCAACACATTAAAATGTGAGACCAAGCCAGTTCTGACAAAAAGTTTTTCCATGACGAGGTTTGAAGTTGAAGCTTCTTACTGTGGCCTCATAATATCCCAGATGGATTTATCCCTCATACTGTGATTTTACCTCTAGCCAGGAACTGGTTTAAAATTCGAAACAGAAACTTTCCGCTTAGGCTACACAGAAGAAAGGGTTCAAAGATGGTATCTTAAACTGTTTTTGGCTGACAAGATGTTGAGTATAAAGCGCAAGCTAATTAAAATTTATGACTTGCTAAACAGTGGAAGAACCGCTGTCTAATTCCCAAACTAGTCACGAGTCCAAGAATGTGTCAGAGTAAAGTTAGACACTTCCAAAAACCATCAGCTCGATGGATAAATATGTTCAGCTGCAAATTGATCAAAAATACAACAAGTCCCTCAAATGAGATCTGATTACACTGTATATCACATGAAATGAAATGACCCCACCCATACCTGGGACAGCAGGTACGCCCCCTCCAGTATCGCCATGTCAAAGCACATCCCTCTCTGTGAGACTTGTGTGGAATCTGCTTCAGCTCTGTCACCTCCACCCACTAAAAGTGATGCATGAGGTGACCCAACAGAGAACTCCACCCCAGGAGGCGTCAGCCCCCCTGCTTGGTGCTTATCAAGGGGACCATGTGAGGGAGCAGGCTTGGCAAGTGTTGGGTCGTTACTTGCACTGCGCTGAAGAGGTCTCGGTCTGGATGCATTGAAAAAAACCTTGAAGAGAAAAGGGTGAGCACTCAAATCCACTGTCATCTCTACACAGTATCCTCTCTGGGGGCACTTGCTGTGCTTTTAATAAAATGAAGGCGCAAACTCGGAATAAAGTAATTTATGCTCTCCACATTGGTCGCTTGTAGTGTTTTATGTGTTTTGCTTGCTTTTGGTTTTATTTGTTTTAGACCTTTTAATTTTAATATGTATGTGCATACAGTTTTGATGTTCTACTGATCAGAAGGTCAGTGCTTCGATCCCCAGCTCTTCTAGTCTGTGTGTCAAAGTATTCCTGATACTCAACCCAGAGTTGCCCCAGTGTATCCATTAGAGTATGCGTGTCTTGATGTTAGGTTAAAAGCACGTAGGTATAAAAAAAGTGCTCGTATAAATGAGTGTGTATATGTGCAAATGAGGCTTGTGGGTGAGGATGCACTATGAGTTCTCAAATGGAGTAGAAACACTACATAAGAACCAGTTCATTTGCCATTTACCATTCTGCCAAATTTAACGGGACAGCTGTTTAAGGCTTGGAGAGACTATAAATAGAACGAGGGAGTGGAGCACAGAGATGTCAGCGAGAGACTACAGTTGGACACCAGAGCGAGACAGCAGCACGAGAAGCCAGTGGAGGAGTTGTACTGCTATGGCTGCCTTGCTGGTACTACCTACTGGATACCGCCAGGGGTCAAAGTAGTTTTAAATATTTTACTTTACTGTTGCCTACCTGTATAGGGTAAAAATTAGAAGCACTTGACAATGTGAAATATATTTTTTCAATTGTTAAGGAGCTGAGATGTTTGCACACACTGAAACACTTAACACAACTGATGACCACCTGCATGCATTCTGGCTCTGTCCACCAATACAAAACCTCTGGAAAGAAATAATCACCAAACCTTCTCCAAATCTCTGGTCATAAGCAGTGTTTTGGAGCTGTGCTGTGTTGTTGAAATTGAGTTAATCTCTGTCTTTTAAGTGGGATATTTCTTAATCAGCAGACAGACATTAAACACAGCGGTGGACGTTTCAAAGGCTGGCCGCTGGCGAAAGTTCCCCCTCTCCCAACTACTGCATACCGGAGCACAATCTTTTAGTGGTACGCAGTACTGGACCGTACCGGCTTACTGTCACCCCTGGATACCGCTGACCTGACACTGATTAACGATAGCAGCCTTTGACGGTTACTGGGCAGAGGCTGGCGCCTGGCCCAGTCCTGTGAATTTCCTTGTGTCGGCACAGTGGGTGTTTCAGAGGGGTGTTAAAGGTCAGTGGCAGCTGTGTCAGGTTTAGGGTTTTACAGCTGGATTGGCTTTGAACAAACCTACTGCCCAGTTTTGTCCTTTGCAAAGAGTTGCCAGCGGGGCAGATTATGAAGCCGTGTAGGGAGGAAGCTGCTGTGTTGAAGAAGACTGCTCATCGGTCGTGGGCTTTTCTGTTGTTACAGAAATAAGAAGCGATCAGGCTTTGTAAACAGCCCACTGGACTGGTAAATGGACTGGTTCTTTTCTACTCTACTTGAACACTCAAAGCATTTTATACAACATGCCTCATTCACCAATTCACACTTATTCATACAAGCACTTTTTCCTACACCCAAGTGCTTTCCATCTAACATTCACACACGTGTCTTGAACTACTTGTACTTCAATCAGGGCTGGCAGTTAAACTAAAAGGCAGTCAGACTCCGGTGGGACTTGACAGACTGTGATTTCTAGCCAAAGCATAACACGGAAAATGATCAGCAACAGAAATGACTGAACCAACTCAAAAAGGTGGGCCAAAAACATGTCAGCATTTTATTGCTTGGTTTAGGTTGTTGCTGAAAATAGTAAAAGGATCATTGATGTAGCTGCTTAAATATAATCCCTTGATTATGGTTATTAGCCAATTGTGATTTACATCCCACAGAAACAGAAAAATGGTATTATATACTACTTTATTACAAGGAGGAACTCTGTCTTTTTAAGTCTCTAAAATGTGCATTTAAGGCAGGATTCACGCATACATATTTTAAGATTCAATGCTCACTGGTAGTGAAAAGTTGAGAAAGGTTTTACTTTTGTAACACCAGGTGTAGGTATAGGTGTCAGCTAAGCAAAATAGCAAGCCAATCAAATCACATTAAGAAAATATCCAGAGTGAGTGAGGTGGTTGCTTGAGCACCGCTTGGAACTTAGTGGTGAATAATCATTATTAGCAGGCAGCAAGCTTGGCTCATGCTAACTGTTGGCCGAAGCTCAGCTGGTTTGCCTTGTGAGTGATTAGTTGTTGTAGCTATGGCAATCATGCCCCAAAGATGCCATTCAAAAAGGTCAGGCATGCCCACCATCAAGTGCTGAAGCAGCATCTACAGTGCAAGTAAATCCTCCCTAACGAGTTGCTGGTATAAAGAGAATCATAGTAAAAAGAAAGTGCACCCTCTGTCAGGTTCTTAGTGGACACACTTTTCCATGACCATGTAAGGGATTAAATTCTCAAAGAGAAATTCATGCAATGGTAAATTAAAGAGAGCTGTTAGCAGCTAAATATGAGGATCAGTTGTAGTTATGCAGGGATTGTGAATTTCTGGATCAGTGCTGATGATAAAAAAAAGAATAATTAGGCTGAGAACAGAAAAATATTCCTTACGATATTCTTTA
>VUQK01035509.1:6637-25063 GCA_015106715.1 Bujurquina vittata | reverse complement strand
AAAAAAAAAAAAAAAAAAAGAAGAGAGGGAGAAAACAGTTCGCTCCCTTCCTAAGAGAAAAGATGGGAAACAAAAGAAAGAGCCCAAGCCCTAAAAAAAAAAAAAAAAAAAAAAAAAAAAAAAAAACCAAACAAAAAAAAAAAAAAAAAAAAAAAAAAAAAAAAGCAGGAACGACAGGTTTCTCCCGATCCAGCCACCCAAACTTGAATTACACGTGGGTATTACATGCTTGTGAAAGGGCACCAACGGTTAAAGGAACTGATTTATCAATCTCTGATATCTAGTTCTCTGGAGGCAATTAAATTGGAGCCAGTCATCAAAACGGAAAAAAAGTGTTTCATGTTGTTTAAGTGCATTATAAATAAGTGCCAAGTTTCCAATATCCATGCCAATGAAAACCCAGCATTCAAAGACAGCACTGCAGCTAATAGGAGAGCAGCAGCGCTAATGCTGCAGTCAAAAAGTAGCCAAACTCTCGGTTAGCACCATGGAGCGCTATTGTAGCAGATTAGAGAAATGCCATAAACACACCGAAGTCCTATGAGCTTAAGTGAACTGATTTATGAGCTAAGGATATGACAAAACGTCTCCCTCCTCCTCCTCCGTACAGATACTCGCTGCCAGCATTACGCCACACTCTTACCTATTTAGCGTATAGGACCCGTTCCTTTTGAATCTCATCCTGGATGACAGGAAGCGGATAAAGAAATCCAGAATTGGTGGCGTTTCGGGTTTCTTATTGTCGCACCTCGAAACAAACGAACCCTGCCGCGTCTTCCTCCGGACCGCTGCAGAACAAATAAACGCCCTTTTTTTGCAGACTTCTGCCTCTCTCACTCCTCCACAACTGTTCTTTATTCTATCGCTTCTCTCCTCAGTCCTCCACCCTCCTCTGCCCCTTCTCCTCCTTTTCTTCCTCCTCCTCCTCTGGTTCCCCACTCGATTTAGTTTCCGTGCAGGGGGCAGGGTTAACGAGTCTTCATGCTGCAGGAGTTGCGATTAAAACAAAGCCAGAGCTCGTACCGGTGACATGTGGTCGGTGTAAGTTGGAAAAAATCTACTAATATTAACACGAAGTCTGGTTGAGACTGGCCGGCTTTGTGTCCACAGCCTCGCTGACGCAAACCACCGCGTTTTACTCCAGATGGAAAAAAAGGTAACTTGAAGCCCTTCTTTCAATATTCCCACATCTACATCCCTGCTTCGCCTCCACTCCGAGACACAGAACCGATATAAAGTGACCTCTCAACACAAGAAAACATTTGTTTTTAAAGAAATTGTCCATTTATGAAAAATGATTGTGGAGTTTTCTTCTCTCCATACACGGTCCTCGGGAGGATCTCATGTTTCAACCGCGTTTCCTATCAGAGAAACATTTATAGTCTTCCATGTGGGCTCAACGCAAAGCAGACGCCACCACCCCAACACGGCGCTTGTCAGCGACTGAAGGGTGAGACAGATCTGAGGCTAAGAATAGGGCTGGGGATCTATTAATGCCGTTTAAATCCAAAGCAGTCCTTCCAGGTGTATTGGTGTCTGTCGAACGCACACATACTCGCTTTACATTCAATAAAGCAGGGACACCTTAAACTCCAAGAGAATTATTCTGGCTCATGTTTTGGTAAATTACTGGCGTATAAATCACTGGATTAGGAGGTTAAGAGGATGCGGTTTAATAAAGAAAAAATACGGTAATCACAGCTGGTTACAGGGTTGATTGGCTTACTTGTAATCATGATTTAAAAAAAAGAAAAGAAAAAAGAAGGGTGGTATGCCCCTCTACTGCACCAAGGAATTCCCTGACTTGGTAGTAGTCCTGGGCGATGTGGACCAAAAATAATCACAATTTTTTTTAGCTGAATGGCGATATACAATTGATTAATTATTTAAATAAATAAACAAACAAACAAACAAAAAGTCACTTGAGTCACACAGGAACATTTTTTTTAAAAACATTCAGCTGTAGATGTACATGAGAAATTGCTCAAAAATAAACTATTGGCATATTTAAATAATGCTTCTCAAAGTAATTAATGCTTTTTTCCTCCATAACACTCACAGCTCTGCTATTAAAATTTTATACAGAAAAGATACTGAGCAAAAACGGCAAAAGGCTGATTTATTCTTTATAAAACAGTCTGCAGTAAAGTAGACTTCACCAGAGTACTTCCTCCAGGACTCCTGTACAGCCAGTACTCTATGCAAATAACAAAACATGTAAACAGACTGAATGAACAAAATTCCTTCAGTCATAAAGTTTCTTGCTAGCTCAGTAAATCCACAGACATATGCACTGACATTACAGCAAGGGGTCCACCTGCTCAATGCCGCGGCTGCATCACGAACACATGAAAAAGTGTCACTTCCGTTATTAAGGTCATGTGACTTACGGTACAACCCAACAGCCAGTGGAGGATTTCAGGTTTCCAGAACTCTCTGACGTCACTGGAAAAACTAGCTACATTTGTCGCTAGTCCCTTTTTTGGGGAAAAAGCCTAGCACCAAAGTCACTAAGCTGGCAACACTGCATGACCCACATGAGCATAGTCCACTGCGTGGTGGGGTGACGTATTTACGCCATGAAATTAGCATATCATGATATAATTTATTTTCCCGCAAGATTTTTTACCAGTATTATTGTGAATGATATATGGCCCAGCCCTACTTGCTAGTAATATCCACACTTTCTCCTAGCATATTCTTCAGAAATGTAAAGTAAATGAGCTGCAAGGTAATTTGAGGAGACATAGACGTGATACTGAAATGAATAACGCACCTCCAGCTACCCCCAAATGTGTAGGCATTTCCACCATGAAGAAAGCTCACTCACTTGCCTGATAATCGTCACACCATCTGATAATCTGTGCACACTGACTACAACCAAAGGTGAAGCAAAGCCTTTGTTTTGTCAAGTTTAGATTTTTTTAGGGATTAAAAAAAAAAGTTAGTGGAGGAATTGGAGAAGTGAAAAGAGGAATAGAAGGAGTGAAGATTTGGCAGAGGGCCAGACCACAAGAAGTGAATTGAGGTGTGGTTTCCTTATACAGCGGAGTAAGTGTTTTACTAAAGGAAAACCATTGTGTGCTGTATTAACTAAAAATCAGGCTTTTAGAAGTGTTTGTACTTATAAAACTGTAAAATTTCTCTATAATTTCCAGCAACAGATTAATTACAGGGAAAGTCAAGCTAATCTAGAAGGATCTAGTTTAAAGAATCCCAAGTTATATGGTTAATAAATAAGTTCTCCAATGGTAAAATAAAATGTCTCATTAACTTTTGTGTGCATGTCTTGAGGCATTAGAGGCACAAAATGATGAATCAGGGATGTGGTTAAGTTTAAAAGTAATCCAAGTTATTCAGCATTACATCATAAGAGTGCAGTGTAGCGTGTGCGTTTGAGAGATTCCTCTGCGGCTGCAAAATACTCTGGGCTGGTTTCGTAGCTCCAAGTCGTTTATTACAATAAGAGCAGCCTGGCACCAAAAGTGCTGATCAATTGCACTGCTGCTGCTCCATCAGTCACTGCAGAGTTGCACAACAGCTGCTGGAGGTAGAGCGGAGGAGGAGGAAGATAACAGGAGGCAGGAGTATATGAGAGAATATCAATGGCAAGATCATGTCACGTGACTTTTAAAGGTGTGTGGCAGTGGGAGGAAAAGAGGATGAACATTGCAGACCACAGATACACATTTTAGCCTGGATTTTATTGATGTGGCCCCTCCTATTCAGTCTCCCTTCATCTTAACTGCCCCTGATTTTATTGCTCTGCTTGCAGCATCTTCATTACCTTAATTTGAGCTTTCTTCTGTTGCATCACTTCTCTCCATCTGGGCCATCCCCCCCCCTAAAAAATCTTATTCCTGTTGTGTAAGAATGATGTGAAATTCAAGTGTGTCTTCTTGCATATAATTGTGTTAAAAGGTGCCACCAAAACACTGATGCCTTTTTTCGCCCCTTCTCTTTTTTGGGTCCATAAGATGAAGCTTCTGAGGGTACAGAGGATGAAATAAAACACCCATAAACCTTCTGTCTATTTCTCTCCCACATTTTTAATGACAGAGAAGCTTCCAGAAAGCAGTCATCATTCGCTGTGGTGCGGCTGTGGAATAGCCCTTCCCCTTCAACCCCCGCTCCTCCTTAGCTTTCCAGGAGTACAGTGGTGGACCGCAATACGCATGCACACGCGTGTGCACACACTCACATAGTATATCAAGGCTCCAGGAACTTAAGTGCATGTATGAGAGGCCAGCTTTAGAGAGTCTCCAAGTTCCCCCAGCACTGACAGAGGTGATACTGACAGAAAAAACACACACACCGCACTCCCTGCGTTAATGCCAAAAAAAGTCTTATGAAACCACTACCATGTTTGTGTTATGCAATTTAATGTACATAGGGGTTTTACTGCCAAGAACCAAGCACATGCTGTTTTTCTTTTTAACACAAGTGGGCACACTCTAAATATGTTTCCGCGCACACAAACAAACACACACAGCACGGCACCATTGAGGTATACGTGAGCTGGGGCTGAGCCAAGCAGTGCAGTATGAAAGAGCCTATATATATATATATATATATATATTGCCAGGCCAGGTGACGCCAGGAGACAGTCTGTCTGTCTTTCACGTCACAGCCTGAAACAGAAGAGAGAGCTGCTTGTGTGTCTTTATGGGCTTCTGTTACCAAAATTTGTGACACCACAAAGCCGAGATAGCTTTGTGGGGGCGCAGATGTGAAATAAGTTGAATGACAATGTTGTTGATATTTTCTCAAATATCTCCTGCTCAGGATGATCGGACTATGGTGCCACCTACTGTTATACAGAAATAATGCACTGCTCAAGTGAAACTAGACAGATTGGTATTTGTGGTGTAACGGGGCGAAGAACAGTAATGAGAGGAAGGCAGGAAAGCTGCAGGCAGAGGTGTAGGCTGCCACTGATGTCCTGTTGACTGGTATGCAGTCTGGTATTGCTGGCATGTGAATAAAGACTTTGCATTAGTGATAGGAGGAGAGGATAGATGAAGGAGGAAGGCTATGTTAAGCAGAGCTGGGCTCTCAGTGACTGGTATTGTTGGTATGTGAAAGGCAACACATTAGGACATGAATGATGGCACACAATGAGAAGCAAGACCAGTGAAGAAGAAGAATGAAAAATAAAGCAAAACAAAACAACCAAAAAAAAAATGGTTTCAAACTGAGGGGAACCCTTATAAACTACAGATTAGATGATACAATGAAGACACAAACGACCCATGTTTGGCAACGTATCTTCATACCTTGGGGGTGGAAGAGCATGCATCTGGAAAAAATAAGCATAGAACTAGTGATCTCAATGCTTCTGGCTGGTGGTGTACTGGTATTACTGGTTTATTACTGCAGCTGCTTGATACAGTCATGTGATACTGGACTGCACTGAGTCTGGTGCATGCTGGGAAAGCCTGCAAGCCATGATTATGCAACAAGATCTGATTTCATACCCACTGGATCTCTCCTCTCCGCTATCTCTACTTGTACTTTTATCTACATGTCTCCTGCAACCAGAATGTCTTCAGCATCACTTTTCCTTTGGAATTACTTCCTGCATTTCACCAGTCTTCAACACACATGAGGCAGAGTATAATAGTGACCTTATTTGACCAAAATCAATGATTCAGTAAACAAAATTGCTAAATGCCTAATTCCTGACAGGTACCGGTAATCATTTTTCAACCCATAGGCCTGTTATTGTCTGCTGAAAAGTAATGTAATCTGTAGATATGCTGCCCTCTTGTGGTATAAAGACACCTTAAATCCACATTATTTGGACATGACGTCTAAAACTATCAGTTCTTATTGTTGATAATTTACTGTTGGTGGTTTACAAAGCAGAAAAGACCAAGTCCGTGAGCCATAGCTGCACCTTACTTACTATTTGAGTTTGTGGAAAGAGAAAAAAGGAGCCTGGCAAGCTGGTTGAACCAGCTAAGGATATTCTAGATAATAGGTGGAGAGGAGCACAGGCTCAAGCTGCAACATGTGAACTCACAAAAGACAAACCATATAAAAGGTCCTTGTAAGGATTGTTTCAAAAACATTTAAATAACTTAGGTTTTTTTTTTAAAAATCTCATGAGCTTCATCACAAAAGAGGCACATCCCATACATTTCAATGTCATATTTAGTTATTTCAAACACCAAGTGACACAGAGGTGTTTTTTCCCCCCAAACTGACAACATGCTGCATATGAATGCCCTAAAAGTTATAGTAAATACTATGGCCAAATGTGCCCCCTTATCAGTTGCATTGCAACAATGCATTTTATTTTCACTTCGGACCAAAAGCATATTGAAGAGTAACTCCAACACCAATGTTCATACAAATGTTGTGTATCCAACACTGTACAAATTAATGGTGTAAACTACTGTACAGTGACTCCTTGAGACCAAACATTGAGCTTTCTGACACAAATGAGGCTGTGTCTGACTTAGACCCAAATTCCAGAATTAATGTATTCAAGTCTCCAGACGCGTGGATGTGTGAAATGCCACAGCAAGAGTTTGCTGAGCAAACGGAGCATCTCTAGTTTAGCCCAAAGCAGCTCTAAGCTACTGCCAGAAACCACCCTTCCCCAGGAAGCTAATCCTGACACTGGAAACACACTCAAACACTGACAGTGCTGAAAGTGTGTAGCCCACACCTGCCAGTGGTTATGCAACAGCTGGCATGTGCAGCAGTGTGTTTGTATGAAGACTAGCATTGTCCAGGTTGCAGCTACTCTGTAGTCTGTGGAGACCAGTGACCCAACGCCTCTGAGCAAAACTGCTCACCTTCTAGCTGTTAGAGATTATATCCTGATAGATAACTCTAATAAACCAGGACCAGAGAAAGTCTGACTGTAATGTAAGGTCAGACAAAGTAATAAATCAAGGTCATCTGCTCCGAGCAACCCAGAAGAGCCACAATGAAGAATTTATGTCTGTTATTAAAGTTTCTAGGACAGCTGGGGTAAGGAAATGGTCTAAAGACAGACCTTTAAGGAAAATTACACTTGTGATAATAATTACTGTTAATGCTTTGTATATATATTTTTTTAACCTTTTTTTTTTTTATTAGCACTCAGGCATGATTATAAGTAACAGTAAACTGGACAGGCTGACTAAGTGAGATAGAGGAGACAGAAAGACGGAAAAAAAAGGCACGTGCGGTTAGAGACGCCGCTCACGTTGCTGCTTTATGATAAACGCACGGGAGCGAGAGACGCCAAGCCGGGGCCCGTCTGAGGGAAGCGGCACTTCCTGTGTTTGTGCATCTCGCTGTTTGCTTTCCCTTCAGCACAACAAGTGACAAGACTTCCTGCAAGCTCCTGCTCCAGACTCCCAGCACTGGCAGCGAGGCAGAACAATGAGGAGGAAAAGAGAGCAGGGGCAGTGGAAGAGATAATGGTGGAGCACACACGCTTGCAAGCACACACAGATCATGTGCAAACACAGGCAAGGATTGAAGTGTACGTGAGGACACACACCCTGATCAAACAAGCACACAAGCAGGCAGTGTGAACAACTGCAATGATGCCAAATACAACATGAAAAAGGAGAAGCAAAGGGACCAAAATAAATAAATAAAAAATAGAAAGACAGACACAGAAATTGTAACATGAAAAGAGAACTAAATCTGCCCAAAGAGGCCCAGAACCACAATCTTATCAAAATCAAGGCTGCAAAATGTTAACTTCGTTCATTCAGTTAGCACTAACAGTTTCTTAAGCATGGTCTAATTCAGTCAGTGGAGAGGCTTCCACCTCAAGGTTACTCGATGAGGTGAAACCCCCAGTGATTATGAGAAATGTCCTATCTGAGTGTACAGTACATGGCCCTGAGCGACATGAACTCATCAGAGTGAACCAAACCCCTGACCTACTCTTCCTCTACGAGAAAAGGATGTGGGGAATGTCTTGTGTCTCCTTTCTACACCCTAAACAAATGGTCAAATTGACATATCACCAAGGTTGATAAGAGAAACGGCTTACAGAGCAGATATCCAGCACGCAAGCGCTCCGACACATATAGCCTCTTCCAGAGCCATGGAGAGAACTTTTCTATCTGTTGCGCCGGTCAAATTCCAGCTTTTGAAGTGGAGTCAGGAAGGTCAGAGTTGTGCTGCATTGAATGTGCTACAGGGAATTTGACCAACAGGAGCTATCCTTTTGTTTATGTGTAGCCTTTGAGACTACAAACATGTAATTGTTGAAAAAGAATCTTTTTTTAAAGTTTATCAGGTAGGAAAGTTACGCAAATGCAAAATATGGTCAAAATGCTTTAATTTTGAGTATCTGTCCACTTGAAGATGGGTCCAAAAGCAAGCGAATCCTTACAGCCTGGTTTATAAAACTGCGACTCCATAACAGCTGCGTCGTTAGATGATAAAGCGCCACCTCATGATATGAACGACATAGCGACACCATGTGTTTACATTCTTTAAAAAGACACAACAATGACACAAACCTACAAGCCCAGACATGTCCAAGTGTGAGAGCAGCCTGTCAGCCTCAGGTGATGATTTAGTTCACACACAATAGCTACTTATATAGTATGGAAGTGTTATTGCTACAAGAAATCAGACCTCCAACAAGCACAATAATTAACAAAATATGAAAACTGTTCCCACTAAAAAGGTGGAAAAAACAAACAAACTTGTGTCAACGCTTGAGGCAAAAACACACCATTGAGCACAACAATGCTATGAAGGGAGATACTAGGAGGTGGTGATGTGTGACCCAAAACTAAAATTGACGCAACAAAGAATCGCTGGAGTGCTCGTTAGTTGCATTCCGAATAACAGGAAGAACAAATGGTGGATGGAAGTTACTCATGTGGTTACAAAGCAGGGCTTTAAGCAGCTGGTTAAAAAGGCCCACCCAAGATACAACATCCTCGGTAGGAAATATTTTTTAAATTTCAGTTCTGTTATGTGACACTACTGTGCAGGTTCCTGAAGAGTTACAGGGTTAAATTATACTTAAAACTTCCTGGGTAAACACTGCCTAGGCTACTTTTGTTCTTAGGATGGAAAATGCCCTTCATTTTGTTTGCACTGATAAATGCAAGCTACAATCACCAATAAAATGCTGCCCAGAATTTTTTTCCCCCTGCATCATCATAAATATAAGTGCAAATTACCTTGTAATATAACACCCAAGCCTAGTGTCTGTGTAGCTTATGAATGTCAAATTGCTAACCTTACCTAATTTACCCCTCTACCTTCATGTCCAAATATGGTAAACGTATGCCAAAAGTATTCACTCACCCATCAAAATGATTGAATTCCAATCACTTTCATGGCTACAGGTGTAAAAAACCAAGCACCTAGGCATGCAGACTGAAATAGTGTGAAGCATGCTGCCACTGGACTCTACTGCAGTGGACATGTGTTCTCTGGAGTGATTAATAACTTCTCTGTCAACTGGCAATCCGCTGAATGAGTCTGGGTTTGGCGGTTGCCAGGAGAACAGAACTTGTCTGAGTCCAAGTGTTTTGTTTTGAAGTGTGCTAGATATACCATCTACATCAATGTGACTGAGCTAAAATACTGCATGGAAAAAATAAACAAAGATATAAAAACAAAACACTGTCACTGTGAATGTTAAGCACTAACTAGTTGCATAATGATTTTACAACACAGAACACTGTTACCCACCAAACAGCCAACTGGTATTGATGCTTTACAGCAGGGGTGTCAAACTCCAGGCCTCGAGGGCCGTTGTCCCGCAGGTTTTAGATGTGTCTCTGCTTCAACACACCTGAGTCAAATATGGAAGTCATTAGCAGGACTCTGGAGCACTTGACTGCATACTGAGGAGGTAATTCAGCCATTTGTTTCAGGTGTGTTGGATCAGGGACACATCTAAAACCTGCAGGACACCGGCCCTCGAGGCCTGGAGGTCGACACCCCTGCTTTACAGAGACATGGCATTCTTATGGGGAGGAAACGTGGATGAAGAGTAGCACAGAAAGGATAAGGGAGAATAAAGATAAACACTGTAGAAAAGGTAGGAGTTCAGGAGTCACTGGTATACTTCACAGATCTTCCTCCATCACTCTTTATGTAGGTTAATCTCCTCCATCTCCCTGAGCTGACTGGCTCACTTAGCCTCTTTTAACCAGCTAACGGATGGTAATAAATCAGGAGCACACTCCTCTCACCTCTAATCTCTTGCAGCCTGCACTGCTCCGCACACTCCCGATATATGACTCAGTCCGCCCTGACTTCTACTGGGAGGCAGTTACTGTTGGGAGTCGGGGTTAGACAGCAAGCAGAAAATCAGAAACTGGAGATAAAGGATGAGACTGGAAGCAAGAAGAATAAAGAGCCAACTCAAACCTGCTGTTTCTCTGCTCTAGTCATTTAGAACTTTTCATCTGGACAGAGTATTTTAAAAGTTTTAAAAAATGTGGCAAAATGTTTTTTTTCCAGTTTGTACAACTTGCTAAATATACAACTAAGTCTGGGGTTTTATTAAAAGGGATAAAATGATATACATAGTCAGATTAACCAATTAGAAATAACTTTTTATGGACAGAAAAACATGTAAAGTTATAGCCTCCCAAATTAGAATTTAAAATGTTAAATCTGGTGTTGCCAGTTGGCTTCCTAAATTAAACTGTGGCAAAGTGAGCTACTCCTCAAGCCCCTGTCCCCATTCTCCTCATAATACCCTGTGTTCACAGCCAGTCTTCAGCACAGCAAACCTGTAACCTAGCTCCCTGTTCTAACAAGCTCTTGGCTCAGTGTTATCATTTATCACCCAGTTCACAGACCACCTGGGATTAGAAAGGCTTTTAGAAAGGTCTTGTTTAACAGGTCTACAACTGGCAAACACCAGAGAAGATGAAGATCAGTGTTGTGACCGTGTTATAATGAAGAGCAGTGTTTGTGTGGAGAGGATATGGAGAACAGTGCACAGACAGAACATATTCCCCAGTGTGGCTCTCTGTAAGCCCTCAGTTGTTCAGACTTATCCGTATTTACACACTAACACTGCCTCAAGGGAATATCAGAGGCCTTATGGGGGTTAAATACTTTGTTGTGCGTCTTGTGTTTCTTGTCTTTTGTCCAGCTTTGAGCTTTTCAGCCCTGCTCCTGGGAGGCCCTGTCAGCAGCTCCCATACAGCGACCCCAACCCTTCAGCGGAAATCGGACGACCCTGTACACGAGTTCCCTCTCTGTTATCGCCCTTTGCCTTCATTCCAAGTCAAACTCTTCCCTCAAAAACATCTCCCTTCTCCGCCTCCACATCCTTTTTTAGATGTGCGCTAACATATTCACAGCTTCACATGCTCATGTTTAACAGGCTGTCCACAACACAGCCTTGTTAGGTTTGTAGATACAGGCATGTTGATTGTCCTGCAGGCAAAGAAAGTGATAATGTGGAGATATACATCAATCAAGCATAATAATTATGACCACTGACTGGTGAAATGGATAACGATGATTATCTCTTCATCGTGCCACCTGTTAGTGGGTGGATATAGAAGCTTGTTTCTGCCACACACACACAAAAAAAAATCATCCATCCATAACTCTAAATTTCAAGTTAGTTCAGCCAATCAGGAGGCTCAGTGAAGGCTCATTTCCTGGTTACCTGGAAGCAGGAGGCTGAAGGAAGCTCTTATTCACTAGAAGGCACTCAAAGGTCAAAAACCTGATGACAATTTTTCATGTTTGCTACACACTGCTAGCTAACGAATACTGTCACAACCCGATTTTGAGTACGCATGTGTTGGCATCATCTGCTTCTGGGTTTCAAGGAAATGGACTCTTTCACGCAGCTTCGTGGTTCACAGAGCTAACTCAAAATTTTGACTTATTAATGGGAAATTTTGTGATATGCAACTCGAGATTTGAGTTACGTCGATATTTAAAGTTACGGACAGGAAAAAAAAAAGTGAAAGAAACATGCTTCCATACATGAGATATTATGGAGGAGGTGAACATTTTGTCCTCAAGGTTGATGTGTTAGAAGCAGGAAAAAAAAATGGGCAAGTGCAAATATTTGAGAGAGGGCCAAATTGTGATGACTAGATGACTGGGTCAGAGGATCTCCAAAACTGCATGGTAATGTATAGTAAAGTCAGTGAGAGAGTGTGCGACGTTTGATGGGTCTAGCTTGAACAGCATGACTATGGTGTGAATTTGAACATCCTAGGTGAGACTGTTACAAGATTTTCACAAAACCTGGCCTCTTACCTTTAGTTTGAGGTCAAGACTGCAGAGATTGAAATTTATCTGAGATTTTTAGTAGATGCATCTAGGGTTTGAATTTGAACAGTCTAGGTCACACTGATCTTGAATTATTGCAGACACCATGGCCACCAGGCCTATGACAATACCATGACTTTTTCTTCAAAACAGCCGAGCTTAAAATGGTTCAGGAATGGCTTGAGGAGCACAAATCCCCCAAATATCAATCCAATTGAGCTTCTATGGGACGTGCTGGACAAACAAATCCAATCCATAGAGACCCCTCCTCGAAACTTACAGGACTTAAAGGTTCTGGTGTTAATAACATCCTGGCACCAGATCCCACAACACACCTTCAGTGGTTTAGAGCAGTCCATGCCCCACTCGGTCAGGGCTGTTTTGGCAGTAAAAGAGGGGGGAGGGGGGCAACATTAGATTAGGCAGGTGGTCACAATGTTATGCCTGACTGGTGTACATTATAAGCTCGTTTAACTAAATCTGGAAGTCTAAATGCTGCTGTTTGTATTTTCCACACTGATAGGTGGGACAGGTGCAGCTGGATGATACTGGCTGGGTGTGGATATGGCTGTTTTGCATCTTTTACCCTCTGTGTTCTTGTTTAAAGATCATCCCACATCATAGCAAGACTCCTCCTCCTTCCATCTCTGTCCACATGCCGTCTGATTCCTCCCTCACAAGTTAAAGACATGTACAGGCCATATGTGCAGATCAGAGCTGTACAGTGGGGCTGTCAGTGACACAAAACACATAGCTGCTGATGTTGGCCTGTCAGCATCTAAGTCTCTTCCGTCAGTCAGCTTCCATCAACTCCTGTCTCTTCCCTCTTGTTCATTGTTGCCTGCCACACAAACCTGGCCAAATAACCCACTAACACACACACACACCTGCACACAAGTAACCAGTGGTGCTTGAAAACCTTTATATTCACCATTTCTTCCATAGGTCATGCAGCAATGTCCATTTTTCATCCAGACATTTGTGCCATTTCATTTCCTGGTACTTGAACATTTGAGAAATAGTGCAGTGTTTACTGGTAAGTTGCATTTACTTTAATCATTTATTGAAATGAGACTTTCATGATTGATACAAGAGATGGATGAGCCACAAAGTGAGACAGGCAAATGGAATAAGGAGCCAAACTGTTTCAAGTTACCATCTAACTGAGTTTAAAGAAATCAGATTAGATCTGGGCAAAGTGGAAGAAACAAATGACAAATTAATGCTTTGCACACCATTCAGTCAAGAGGCAATAAGGATACAGCACATATTACATTATTTTCTACTTCCTGCCAAACAGGAAATAATTTTTTTAAGGCAAAGGAAAGACTAGCTCTCTCACTTCCTTCTCCGAGTAAGACAGCTTCATATTCACATCTACCATGTTCCTATGAGAGCCCATATTAGTATCAACACGTGACGCTCCCTCCTTTTCTCATTTTTGTTCTTTATTCTCCTACCATGAGCTCCACTGCAACCCTTGTAATCCCATTTAGGGTGGGTATCTGTGGCACAGAAATGATCCATATCCTTCCTGTGCCAGGCATCGACATGATCTCTCCCTCTCACACACACATACACAAAAACACACACAACACACATCTGCATACACCTTTACAGCCTGCGTGAAGGGATGGATTGCTGATTAAAGGGGGATAAAGAAAACAGTGGGATGCTGAGGAAAGACGAAAGTGTTGGAGAAAGAACATGTGGCAGTGGAGGAGTACGGCCTTGAGATTATTCCCTCAGGCATGTGTGCTTTTTAAAGTGTGTGTGTACTCGGCTTGCTATGCCTGATGCAACACAGAGATCTCTAATCCAATTATAGCTGAAACCAGCCTAGCAGTCTAGCTTCAGCCACCAAGGACAAGCCTTGCTAGCTTACACCAACGCCAGTAGCCCACCGGCTCTGCACAGATTTAGCAGCTCACCACTAGGCTGAAACCTCGCCCGTGGGTGCCGACCACATCTGTGTGAAAAATAAATAAAAATAAGAAGTCAAGGCTTCCTCCTCCAAGACAAATTAAGCTTGATTGGCTGACTGAGAACCTGGTGTTCTGCTGCAGAAACACACAAATTTAGTTTTCAAGGTTTTGGGAATCAAAGAGTAAGTGAAGGATCCGAAGAAGAAATACAATGCATTTGGAATTCTCAGTCCCTCTGTTGGATATCTCCCCATTTGTGACCTACACAAAGCTCCAAACTGCATTTTCTCTGTCTGTCACCGGCAGCTTGGCTCCTGCTGTTAAATCTCCCTCTCTGTCCTCTATTTTAGACTTCTGCTGTTTCTAATCTACCTCTCTGACCCACGTTGCCTCTTCCCATTTATCTCAATATATCACCTATCGCCTAAGCACCACTATGCGTTCCTCCTTCCCTCGCTCTTTCTATATTCTCATGCTGCTCTCCTCCTTATCAGCAGCCTCTGTCTGCCCCCCCACCCCACCCCCTTTTTCCTCTGGTGTTTTCAATTTGCATTGTCACGGTACTTCTTTTTTTCCACAAAATGGCAATAAAGAATGCTACAAGGTAGCCCTGCCTTAAAGGATACTGCTGTATGAGTATCCAACATCCCTCGGTCAGATAAACGCCTCAGCAGTCGTACCTGCCTTAAAAAAAAGACAAAATGGCAATGGCCAAAATGCTCACCTCAAGGCTTCACAAGTCAGTAGGTGACATTGGATTGGCTTCATCCATCTCTTATATATAGTTTATGGCACTGTGGCATTGAACAATTGCACATCAGTAGTATCAGTAGCTCAAGTTCTAGGAGGCGTATTAATAGGGTTAGGCCTCAGTAATGTAATGAGATTTGTATGCTCACATGGAAAATGTGTGCCTATTGAAATTGTGCCACTTAAATTAGTATGCTCATTAGTTTAAGAACAGAACAATCAGATGATCCCCTCCATATGATCAATCTCACACAATCTCATTTAGAAAAAGATACCCATATTTAACCCAATAAACAGAAACATTGAAAGTAACTTATAGGCAGACTTCAACTAGTTCTGAAAAAGAAGCAGCTAGTTGTTCTGCATGGCATCCAATGTGGCTGGACAGCAAAAATAAGCACCAAAAATCTGCTGCAGGATGTTACACTTATTTTAGCAGATCTTAAGACAGTTCTAGCCAGCAGCGGTCCATGACTGCGATGCTCTCTGACAGAACAGCAGCTGCTCCGAGGCGCGTGGCAGGCAGTCCAGCTACAAGAGCAACCAGTGAAGTTGGGGATATGCGTGTTGAAGTTGGGTCTGAAATTATGCACGTGAGAGGAAATATCCTGATTTGACCAGTCACAAGAGGTGGAAGCGGTGAGAGCAGCTGATCAGCTAAGACTGTTCCTGCCCACTGTCAGTGTTTTTCCTTGTCTCTCTCTCTCGATCCGTTGGCAGCGCCAGTGGTGTGTGCTGGGCAGAGCTGCCCAGAGCATTACGAAAGAGTAAACACAGTCACAGCATGGTGCCAATCCCCTGCCAAGTGAAATCGAGGCCACACACACACACACACACACACGAGGCCATGCCAAAGGCTGAACGATGCACAGTTGAGAACATCTTAACACTGAAAGCAGTAACAAAATGATTTTCTAGAATGTACTAATATTAATAGGTCTATAATATGGATCAGAATAATATGCTGGTTAAATGTCGGCAGTGAGTGCAGTTGACATTGTAAAACACAGCCTGTTCAAGCTTTTGAACAGGTCAGGACCCATGTGAGTGGGTGGAGAAGTTTCACAAGCACAGCCAACACCAGGTACTGCAAGCCGAGTTTCATTTGCAGCCTCTCAATCTATCGCAGTATTCAGTTGCAGAGCACTCAGAGCACCCATTGCCCCGAGGCTTTTGAAAGCTCATCTTCCCTCAAACATATTGGCAAAAAGGGGAGAGCGAGAGGAAAAACAAAAAACACCACACTTAGCAAGTTTCCATCTCAAGTGCCCGTGAAAGTGCTTAATACATCTGTGCATGCATTTGGACTCTTCATTTATCCACTTATGCATATTCAGTGAAAGGCAAACTGCCGAGTCATCCTGGTATCAGATTCATTTCTGGGCCTCTCCCTGCCCTTGCCTCACAGAAAAGGAAAGGGGAAGACAGGAAAGTAGTCAAGTCCGAAGTGACAAACCACTGGAGTCCAGCAGTATTTATTCAATAGTGTGTGGGTGTGTTCTGGAGTACTACTACATGTTCGACCAATATTTTAACCAAGCAACGTCAGATTTCGCATTTTAGAACTGGAAAATACCTGCATCTGTACTAGAACCGATAGTTGTGCCAGTTACAAGGTCACCTGTATGCTCTAGGTGTAATCTTTCTGTGAAACCTGAAGTAATTGATACCTCTGAACTATGACAGCTGAGCTTTGATGGTGTGGCTAAGGAAGGAGGAGGAACCTGCCACTGTTGTCCCACAATAATGGGAATGATATCAGAGGCGAGATGAAGACTTGTTTTGACTCTGCCCCTCCAGCTCTGCCTTGCCCTTATACTGTTTTCCTTCCACTGTCTCTCAAACACACACAGGGAAAGCACACCAAAAAATTTTACATAAATAATAAAAAAAAAAAGAAGAAGAATGGTAGAGCTTGTACAAGATTACTCAGCATCTAGGCGTTCCTCTCACCCCGCTGTTAGCTTTTACTAGTAAAAACAATTCTCAATCTAAGCCAAGGCTGTAGTGGGCCTGTTGGATGTTGCGCTGCTCGATGTGGCTCAACAGTCCAGCTCAGGCAGCAGCCAAGAACGAACACGTCTCTGCACATCAGTGTCCAGAGAACGAGAGAAAGTGGGGAGGGAGTAAAAGAGAGTGTGTTAAAGGGTTGAAAGTGACCACACTGTCCTTCCTGGGAAGTAAACAAGTCTCAGTCTAGAGGCACATTATGACAGAATACGCTCAAGCCTGATGCTGAGCCCCCAGGAAATTAAAGCGGTGTAGAATGAACATGAGGCACATAAAAGAATGATCCGAAAAACAAAGTTTAAAAAAGAAAAAAAATCTATTTAACCTTCCATAATATGCATTTTACCAACATCTACAGGTAATGACATTTAGAGTACAAAGGCACTCTAACTTACCACAAAAACCAAAAGCTCTTCCCTAGCAACATATTTAATCAGGTTGAGGTCTGGACTTTAACTGGGTCATTGCAACACCCTGATTCTTTTTTTTTTTTTAAGACATTATGTTGTAGATTCGATGCTGCGCTTGGAATCATTGTCCTGTCTGACAGATTAAACTTTAGCTGTTCGATGATTTGGGCTGCCCAAATCATAACCCCTCCACCACCGTGCTCAACAGTTGCTTTGAGGCGTTTGTGCAGAAATGCTGCGTTTGCTGTTTGGCAAATGTGTGCATTATGTCCCAACATCTCCACTTTGGTCCTGTCCAAAGGACGCTGTTCCAGAAGTCTTGTAGTCCAGATCCAACTTTCCAAACCTAAGTCATGCTGCCATGTTCTTTTTAGAGAGAAAATGTTTCTCTTGGCAAACCTTCTAAAATAAAAACAAATGGTTCAGTCTTTTTCTAATTGTACTGTGACAATTTTAACATTGACTAACATGGGACCCGTAGAGTCTAAGATGTATAGTTTTTGCAGTTTCTCTGGGGACGGTCTGACCTAGGGGGGAATTTGGTGGGCCGTCCACTTAACACACACTCAAATGCTCCAGACCACAAAACTCCAAAACATCTGCTTTTATAAAGGTGGTCACAGTTGCTGATGATCAACTGATCAAGTGTATTTGATCAGCAGCACCTCTTAATTTCCATGGAAGTAGTAACAGTGTACTGAGTATTTTCTAAGACTGCACAGAGACCTGTGAAAACTTTTTCTACAACTGTATGTGGCATTTAAACATTATTATTAAGTTGTCAGTTAGTTTATTCTGAGACAGACAAGTTTTATACCAACTGAATTACTAGAAAATTAAAATGGTTTCTGATTAAACCATACATTGAGCTACGCTGCGTGGCCTTAAAAATCTTGGCCTGGGCTGCTGTGGATGTGTAATAGTAAAGCAACTCTAGTGCCAAACATGACAGATTGATTCTTAATAGAGCAAGACCCTTACATGCACCGTCTGCAGAGAGCCAACAGAAGCTCTTTTTTGATACAGCTCTTCTGCAGGCAGACACAAAGACTTTCTAGTAAATTACCTTTACAGCTCTCAGATCATACCTAGTAAGT
>VUQK01035508.1:76749-90673 GCA_015106715.1 Bujurquina vittata | reverse complement strand
AAAAAAAAAAAAAAAAAAAAGCGCCACTCTTTTGATGATACCATGTTCACATTTTGGACCGGGAAGACATTGTTTGAAAGAGGAGTATAGAAGCCATCTATGTCCACTGTGAACATCAATCACTGAACAGAGGTGGTGAAATAAGACACAAACTGTCCTCTGTCTACAATGCAGTCCTGAGCTCCATTCCCTTCCCTCAACCCCCACTCACATTTCTTCAGGTGACCTCAACAGGTCACTTGAGAGAGTGGGGTGAAGCAGCATGTTGTTTTCACCAGAAACCACTGATTGTAATCACCCATGTCTTTTTCACACCTTGGCGCATGTGATTATGCACATGAATAATAGTGGATCAACAACCACCTCCAAGGACACCCCCACTAGGGTTTAAATACCTGGGACTCTCCATTTGGGTTTAGAACTGAAGAAGCTTTTTGAATGAGTTTAAATGTTTTAAAGAAACCAAGTAGTCCAGTTGCCTTTTCCAAGCTCCAGAGACTACCATGACTTGGATGCCCTACACCAGTTTTATAAAATAAGTTTGATAAAATATGCCTGTCAGGTTTTTTTTTCTATAATCTGGCTGACAGACATACAACAACAGTAAGAACCCACCTGAGATAATTACATTCAGGTAAGAATACAATTCAATGTGGCTGCTGTTTAGAAATAAGGTGATATGCATGCACTTGCATGTTTATCCTGTAGTAAAAAGCTCACTGTGCTATGGTGCGAAATAATGACCATTTTGATAATAAAAGAGTTTTTTAAAACACAAAGTATTAACAAATTAACAGAGGGATACACTCTGTGGATTCTCTGGCCAGGCCAACAAAGCATGAGCTAACTATAAGTCATTCATAACCTGTTCATAATTGTGTAGCAAACCTGACACACATTAGTTTCTATGTGTTTGTCATTCTCACCTGATAGGTCTCAACAGGCCTGTTTTCCATGTTCAGGTCCCAAATCTTCACAGACAAGTAGTCTCTGGTCATCATGTAGCGTCCATTGTGGCTAAATTTAACATCTGAAATTGATGATATGATCTCAGAGAAGAAGGAGCGATTACTAGGATCTTCTGGCTCCTCAAACACTAGACAAGAGAAAGCAGAAAAGTTAAAATGCCGTTTTCCCCAAAGGTCCAGTGTGAAATGAAAGTGCTTAGCATATCAAATCCAGTACTTAATCTACCTGTCAGGGTAGGAGAAGGGCAAATACAAGTATGAGAAGTATGTACTCACACTTGGAGTGCTTGTCACATAGTGCTGAAGCCCTCATGTCACACAGACGGATTGTTCCTTTGCTGCTGCTGTAGACGAAGGTGTTACACTGGTGAGGATGGAACTCTGCTGCTGTGATCACCTCTGTAAGCTCCTCCATGTTGGCCGGTTTAATGTCAACAATATCTGAGGAGCACATGGTTAAGGAGGGATACGTCTTTCATGCTTCACGCGTCACTTCAGCTTCCTTTGGTATGTGTCAAACTTGGTGATGACAGGAGGTTTACTGCCACAAGAGATAACGGGTCATTTTAGGCCAGACTGGACCTTGCATGTGTGCATGTTCCATCTGCAATAACCATCACTCTAGGACCTTTTCAGTGTAACCCAATGTAGTCCCTGACATTTTTTTCATTGAGCTATAAGATTTTTTTCCCCTTCTTGGCCTTCTGGAAAGTATTAGCAGGTGCTCCTGTAGATGAAACAGGTAGTAAGCTGAGCTGTCATATGTACCACCTGCTACCCACAGCTTTTTCGTGAGCATTTGTGAAGACATGCATCCTTTCAAAAGGCAGCAAAATGCATCTCAGTGAAACCCACCAACCAAACATTTAAACAAGGATAAAGAAACAAACCAGGCATTGTGGTGATGTTCTGGGGACATTCCCACTAACATCAAAGTCAATAGAATCATCAGAGTCCAAACATCATAACACAGAGCAGTGACGAGAACCCACACGATCCTAGAGATCCCAAGTGGCTACAACCAACAGCAAAGACCAAAAAGCAGTGGACACTTGCATGCTGAGCCAGAAACATGCACAAAGTTCTCCACCAGTCCCCAGGGCCCTTACCAAGACGCAAAAGAGACCAGGCAGCACGTGGAGCTATAAAATCTCTACGAACCACCGTGTCTGTGTTCCCACTGTGCTGACACAAAGAACGGTCAAATTAGTCAGTGGATATAGCTACGGCTATGGCCACAGCAATGGGGTAAGGTGGCAAACTTCCAGCAAGGTTGTGGTGAGGTGTAGTAGTGTTTTAGTTCTTCAAAGCATACAGCTGTAAAATAATTCTGCCTTGTTTTCACCAATATCACTCCCTGACCTACTGTGTTGCTTTCCCTCATCAAAAAGAGAACACCTGCAAAATCTCAGCAATTAATTTCTTAACTTTGTTTTCTGAGACGCCGGCATCTTAAAAATGGTGGTGGATGTGCTCTTCTGAGTTTATCATGGCTGCTCAGAGGTATCGCTCCCTGAGCAGATGCTTCATTTCCCACTGACAGAAGTTCTATGAGGAGGATCCCAAAGCGGGAACTAAAGCCACTGGTAACGCTAAAAAGTGTGTTACAATTGAAGTGGAAATCTGTGTACCAACTGGTTTTACTACTTTTTAAAAGAAGTCACAAAAAAAGGACAATCAATGAAAGCAGGTTCCTGCCATCTCGAGCAAATTTTATAAACAATATAAAATTGTGCTATGTATGTTGACACGACAAGAAGTACAGGTTAGATAAAAACATCAAGCTGATAACTCACAGTCTAGAGTCAGAATAAACACGTTTAGATCATCTAATATCTGAGTCTAGTTTCACGGTCACATCAAGTGCACAATCAAACATGCCCACATGAGTTTAAGGATACTGAAGCTGCGGTCAGTGATCTCGAGGTGCCAGAGGTTGATGCGGAGGTCATCTGCAGACAAGTAAGTTTCATTGTCACTGTTGACTGAGACAGAGTTGATATGGTAGGTGTGAGCATTGGCAAACACCCTCCGTGGACTGGCTTCCACCATGAGGTCCATGGGTTTTAAAACCGGTACCTGTAATGAGAAAAGGCAGTGAATGCTGGTGGCACAAAGTCTGGCAGAGCTTATCTTTACATTGTTACACGTTGTAGTGCCATTACACCTTTTATATACCAAATTTTAATATGTATGTAGTAAGTCCAAATTAATTAATGCATTTTAAAAACGAGTAAAATTTACTTATTTTTCTAGATACAGAAATATAATCGCTGCATCCTCAAAATTGTAAAAGAAAAGGTTGGACAAATGCCTTTACAACCACAGAAAACAGAGGGGTTATAACTTCACTTATGCGATAGTCATTTTTGTAAAGTGAAGCAAAAATGAAAATAAAATGCCTATTGTGCAAAATTTGCAAAAAGACAGCATGTACATCAAAATAAACAATATCCAGTACTGCAGTCAAAGCTATAAGGCTCTCAGGAACTTGTATACAGAAAGGCACAAAGTCAAACATTACTTTTCCAATAGCACTAGAGCCACTATGATATATGCCCCAGAGGGGGAAAAAAATTCCCAGGAAATGATGTCACTTCCTGTTGTCAGAGTTAGTAGTTTGCCATGCAATAGCTCATGCTGAAACGTGATGACGTATATTCCAACATAAGTGCTGTGAACAGCTGAGGAGACTGATAAAGCACCTGGATTATAATGTTTTTGTTGTGTTCTCTTTTTACTTGATATCTGCAAACTCATTAGTGGAAGGAAACGGCGCTCTGGGACATTTAAAATAGATACGCAAATGGGAGCGAGGGCTGTCAGTCATAAAGGAGAATTAGCTAGATGAAATAATAAAAACCATCATCCCTTCATACAGGAACACAGTACACAGTCTTGGCTTTGCACCAACAGGTTACAAAAGGTTCTAAAAGGACAGCCCAGATTAGGAATAACAGTCATCTTTACTATCAGCAACAGAAAAGGATGACAAACCTGTAACCCTTCCCAGCTGCTAGCACACCCATGTTTTAAGAATTTGGCTTCCAAAGAACTGTTGGTTTGGTTGACTAACCCCACCCTTGAATCAGCTTTTGGTTGATTCAAATACTAACCCGCAAAGATGTGATAGTGTTGGGGTCCTTGTAGCGTCCATCTTCCTCTTTGAGATTGTAGCCCTCTGGCCTCTTGTCTCGTTCACTGATTTTCCACAATTTAATCGTTTTATCTGTGAAAATGAAAAAAGAAATTGTAAATCGCAGTAGTGACTTTTTTTTTTTTAAAGGACTAATTACTAAAAGGGTCACACTAAATGAAAATGTCACTTTCTTATAACATAAGACTTTTAAAGCAATTCAAGTCTTCAAGTAGCCAATACACAGCAGATTTTATTAAGCTGTCTGTAATCTGTAAAAGTTGCTTTTTCACCAGGTGCTATAAATATCTAACTTTTTGCTCAGTGCTGTCTATGAAATGCATGTGTGTGGTGTCTTCATTCATGGTTTCACATAACTGACATGTGACCACTTAGTGATTTTGACAGATAATTAGTAAAATTGAACTTTCTAATAACCAGATGATTCATCAGACGTTTGCCATCTTACAGAGGAAATTGAAACATTATATTTTAATATCTATTCCTATTCACATCTGAGTCAAGTTTGAAAGGGACTATTATTCATTTTCTCTTCAATGGCTCTTCAAAATTAAATTCACTACAGACTGTTGATAAACATCTGTCTATCAGCTAAATTAAAAAGAGAAATTTACCATTAGTTGACAACAGGAACTGAGCAGCATTCTTCTGAGGAAGCCAGCGAATCTTGTTGATCTTCTCTTCTATTTCCAAACTCTTTAAGTAGTCAAACTCTGGCTCGTGGCTCTGAAAAGTGCTGTAAACATTGTACTCGCTCCGGAACTGAGGCTGATTTTTGTTCTGTTGGGAGCCAAAGATGAGTTAATTTGTTTGAAAGGTTTCTGTATAAAACAGACATGGCCATCTTTTAAATTATGACATACATTTACTAAGAATTGTATCACAGAAATAAAGCCTATTACAAGTTACAATTCAGTTCTTTTAGTTCTTTTTGTTTACAGACAAGCTTCCAAAACTAGAATCATCTGTTTTGACTTCATGTCACCAAGTTCAAGGGATGACCTTTTCTAAAATGTGTGGGAATTAAACTCAGCAGAAGTTAAACATGCAGCTGTACCTCTATTTCCTGCTGGAAGATGACTACACGCCCACCCTTGTCTCCTGTGGCCAGCAGCTCCCCTGTGTGGTTAAACTCAACTGTGGATATAATGTCCGCTACAAAAAGAAGGGGAAAAAAATGCACTTTTAACATTTTGAAAGTGGTGTTCCAAGACAGATCAGCCCCTCCATTACTGGAAAAAGTACACAGACAAACCGCTCGGCTAATCCCAACTAACCCTGATTTATCCCTGTGGGAATCATAGAGCAGACAGGCGAGTAGGCCTAAAGATGCACGAGGATGTCACAGCATGTTGAGCAGACGGAAAATGATCAGCAACCTAGTTTTCATCTTTTCTCTCCCTCTTACGCCGACAGAATTACACATTTCCCCCAGCAGCAGTATGCTGCTTTATACACTGAAGCTCACTCACACACACAAATAGTTGTAACCCTTTGTTGCCTACTGGAGCAGAAAGACAATACTCTAAAAGGTTGCAGTGAGTGGTCTTTGTGAATGCTGCACTTCCTGAGGCCCAAAGTAAGGCTTAATACATTGAAGCAAAGGACACACTTATGTAATCATTCTGGCAGATTATATTTGGTTAATTTTCAAAGTGAAGACATCAAAATACAAAGCCCACATCCTGAATTAGAAAATGTGGCTTAACGCAACCTAAAAATACTCAGCAGCAATTGTCTGAGGTGTAAAAACTTAGGTATGCTGCTACTTGTAAAAGTAGTGAAAGAACTATAAATATACTATGGTATTCTATGTACCCAGTATGACTTTTGCTGCAAACACACCGAGCATGACTATGTATCTGGAATCTAATGAATGGCAATATGCCTTAGATCATGATGCTCTGCAGCAATCTGACAAGTCCCGGACCCTTTTACACGTTCTGTCAGTAATATCAGTACATTTCTCACTGCACTCAATATAACATGGATAAATGATGACTTCCACCATCCATTATTTTAACATCTCTGAAAGACATGTCTCACTACAGGTTAGAATATTTACATGCAGAATAAGCTGATTATTTCACTGGTCCCTCCACCACTGCCTACTAAACAAGCTCAGACTGGCCTCCCACCGCAAAACAGAATATTTCCATCCACACGCTTCACATCCAACTAAGTGCACTTTTCCTTAAATCCTGCCTCTTTTTTCTCTAAATGTGCCATCAGAATTGGTGTCCCAATAGCTCAATTTTGACTTCAGCACTTGTTAGAAACCCCCTCTTGCTTCTCCAGATGCTGCAGCCCGTAGTTCATCTGTTGACCTTTGTCAATCTTTTATGCATCAAGGCTGCACGATGCACCCATCTCTCAGCTAAATCTTCCTACAACTCCTATGTAGGAATATTTCCATTTGGAAAAGGAAACACGCAGTCATCTTGCTCTTCCAACTTGTTTTTACTTCCACATTTCCCCCTAACTGCCCGTTTTTAAGAAGCTGAAAATATGAGCTGGACGTGTTTTGACGTGCCTTTTTATGGCCTTCCCCTCCTTTGCTGACATAGGTTAGCCTCATATTCAAATCCTCTGCGAGTTGTTTAGAGGAGTTCATGGTTGTTGAGTCTTATTACAAAGTTTTAAGAGCCCAACAATTTAAGAACTATGAAACTGCCACCACTGACCTGCTCTAAAACGCTAACTTTGCTGATAGAAATCTTTACAGAAAAAAAAGTTACCCACAAGCTCAACAATACTGTCATCACCTCAAGTGATATCAAAGGGCTCTTGCAAAATACTGCATACAGTAAAGAAAGATGGTCTTGAATATAATATTTTTTTACTCATTCAGTTACCAGTTTATTAAATAAAAAAGGGGTACAAAAGGTATTTTATTTAAGTCCACCTTGATTATAGCTACATTGTCCAAAATTACTTAAAACAAATTAATCTTGTTGAAAGCCAAGATTTATTGCAGCACAGTTTTATTTTAGAGTATTAATTTAAGCTGAATGTCACCGACAACTTGTGAAGTCAGTTGAATGCAAACAACATCCTCAGCAATTCACTGCGCTGTCCACTCATGTGTGTAAGGACAGGTGGAACGGCAATGCACTTTTTGCCATTACATCTTCCTAATCCTTCTATTTACCTTGGAGTCGGAGAAAGAGGGAAGAATTCCTGCTGTTGGTACAATTCTTCACAAATCACATCTAACAGGGGTGTGAACCACTGTGCAGCATCTGATGGGGCTATTGATTTATCTACTCAGCATCTGAGCTTTTGTCCACCAACAACCATCTGGCCTACCAAAGGTCCTGTTTTCCAATTTTCCTGTAAAGTACGACACTCCCACAATGAGCAACCAAGACCAGAGTGCATGGAACAGCACAAGTGGTCATGCATCATCAGCAGGTAATTATCTAAACAGCTGACTCAGCTTTTATTTTACTACTGCTCTTGAAAATGCTAAAACCTCCAAACGTAGCAGCTGATCGGTCTACAGAAGGACCCAGCGAGTCTCCAGCAGCAACAGCCAAGTCTGCAGAGGCTGTCTCAATAAGAGCTTTCCAGTGACTCACCAATGGAAAGCTTTTAATGTAAAGCAGAAGCAGCATCAACTGTTTGGTTTGCACCACTTTAGTGGCAACTAGAAGGGTACTTAGAAAGCAAAGTCCTACACCAATGCAAATGCTCCCATCAAACTTCATAATCACTGAAACAGAAATAATAACCAACACCCACACATATCTGAATATATGAGCAAGGAAAGGAGCAACATTAGAAACAGCAGGTGTACTCTGTGCACGCACGCACGGCTCCTTTAGGGAGGTTTCTTACAGAAATGCCATTGCACATCGCCCCACTGGTTGGTTAAGGGGGGCAAAAGGGTAAGGTTCGTCAGCTCTTGGTGGTCCCCTAACAGCCTGGGGCCCTAGTTTCCTAGTGCATCTTTTCACAAGCTTTTAGTGTGACTGAATTATGAAAAAACAAAAATCCAGGACTTGCAGCAGCACCAATGTTTAGTAGATTCTACCTCACCCCCAAGCTCCATTTCCTCCAAGTTTCATGAAAAATCAGCCTGTTAGATTTTGCATAATACTGCTAACAGGAAAAATTTATGAATTTTCACCAAGGCGAACATTTTAAAGATGCCACTTTCTCTTTAGTGATCACCACAATAAGTGCAAATTCAAAGCCACACAAGTCCAACAACACACAAACACAATTAATATTAGCACTCATCTAATTGTAGTCACAGACAGCAACGGCTCATCACCCTGGTATGGTGAAATTGTGCCATATCTAAAAAGGTCAAATTAAACAAATCAATTTTCCTCTCTTACCTTCAGCTACGTCATCATCAATGGCTCCTTTCACCTGAGAGAAGCACCACTGCATGTCACCTCCAGGACCTGCAGAAATACATAAATATTTAAGTACAGTTCTAGCAGCCTACAGGTTCATTAAACAGTTGAAGTTTCACAGTTTGGACTTGCATGGTAAACATGTGCCTTAGAAAACATGCAACATATGAGTGTCCCTTCCCATCACGGGCATCAAGTGATAATTTATAGAATGTTAGAAACTAAAAAAGCAGCATGGCTCTTGCAAAAATGTGTGGTCATAGATGTGTACATATCCTCTCATAACTTCTGCATGTCTAGCCTCAAATAAAACAGACTGACATTTAACTTCTCTCCAAACTAACAAAGACATTGCTGTTATATCACAGACACATTAGGCACCCTAAAGCAGCTGGAAACTAGCTTTTTACATGCCCAGACCAATAATCTGCTAGATCTTAGCCGTTGTTAGTTGGTATAGTGGTTTTCTCACTTTGAGAGAAAAAGGTTCAAACAATGATCACAAATACTGACTGAACTCCAAGTGGCAGGATGTGAATGTATTCATCTCCATGCATCCTTTATTTTAGGCCTGGTCAACTGTTAGCAGAGGCAGATGGTCTCCTCATGCCAGGCTCATGTTTAAAAATTACATCAACAAGACAAAACTTGCTGCTTCATTCAATAATAAACTTTCATCACTCGCCTCAACAAGTTTTTCCTTCAGCACAGCTCATTGCACAATAAAAATGGCTGGCATATTTTCCACAGGTGATCGCTCCTCTTAAATATGAAAACTGGTCTGATTTGTCTGTAACATCCATACACACGCTCTGCACAATAATCAAGGACATATGAGTCACCACGGATTCACCACACACACACACATTCTGAATTGAATCACATAATAAAAAAATAATTAATTTAAAAAAACAAGGGTTGGTACTGATCAGGACAAAATTTAATACCTTCATAGTCCCTGCACTTTTTTTGAAAAACAAAAAATCAACCAAAATGAAAAGATGTTCAAAGTCATTACACCAGTTTCAACAACATGCTGTGTCATTCATCTCTCCATCTCTGGACCAAATGCATGCACCAAATATGTCACTAGTTACATATATTTTTTTCCTGCACGAGTATCAGTCCCGTCTGGCTACGAGGGGCTAAAGGCGTACACGATTTCAAATAACTACTCAGTTGAGCTAATGAATGAAATTCTACACTGCGCGAAATAAACCCATCACTGCCGGGACTTGAAACGACAGCCCCATTTCCCGATAGACCATGTTCGTATAATAAAAACTACCCTGCTGAGTTTTAATTCCTTTTAGGCAGATACTGTGCTCAATCTGCAGCAGGGCCCAGAGTACTAGCCTGCATGTGGTTAATGTCAAAGTTTGAGCGAAGGTAATCACGGCATGCTTGACAAAATTACTCCTTTAGCCATTTGTTTAACTTTTTTGTAAAGAAAAAATATTTGAATACACCCTTGCACTATTCTGTGAATTTGAGCACTGAGGTCTGGGAGATAGCTAGCTTGTGAAAATCGTCCCGGGCCGGTAAACAGCCATCATTTGCTAGCATTAGCTAGCTAGCCAGCTAGCTAACGTTAGCCGGTAAGGATAGGCCAAACGCGGGATGACACTTGAGTTAGCTGGGCAGCTAACGCTAGCACCAGTTAGCTGCCATTAGCTAAATCGAAACTCGGCTGCGAAATCTCGCAGCTACTGCAGCTAAGACCTCCCTGGAACGGGGTCTCACTGCGAATACTCCGACGCGTCCGTGGTATTTTATATGTAATGGTTAAAGTGAATTAATTACCTGCCATAACGAGACAGACAGTGGAGCTTGCCTCAGTCAGTCACGATCCTGCTTCCCACTCCCACGCGCTGATTCGTGGGATCTGAACTTTTTTTTTTCTTCCGCTCAGTATCCGCTGTCCGTGTGCGCAGTACTAAATTTCTGCGATGCTCTGAATTAATCGTAACGCTGGATGTTTTATCACTCTGCCTTTTTTATTTCCCGCTCCGCTCCCTGGCGCTTCTCTCCGTAAGTCAGTCAGCCTCCTCTGCCTCTCTTGCCGCCGGCTACTCCGCATCCCACAAGTCATTTCTTCCCCACCCCTCACTACAGTCTCTTCCGCACGTGAACCAAAAGGTTTTTATAATGCGCGCGCACACAGCAGAGCAGATGCACGGACACGCGCGTACACATCGCCTTATATCTGGACGGTGAGGGTATAAAAGTATCCTGCACTAATACTACAAACCTATATAAACTTGAACTATGTATTAATGTGTACTGTGCCAAAACGTAATGCACATTGTAGTAGTTTTTACTGCGTTACTTTTCACAGTATGGCCAGGATAGGGTGCCCAAATCCGAATTAATTAGCATGCTGGGCTCAAGAAGTATTTTTAATCAACTTTATTGCAGCATATAGAACATGCAAAAGACAAAAGTCCAAAAGACTAAAGCGTTCCAGGCTACGGGGACAACAAAACTTGTTTTGGTGCGTGTAGCAATACAAAATGTTTATGGATATAAAACTTTGCAAAACATATAATGAGACAGATTACAGAGTACTCTTTTTCAGGTGGAGTGTCGAATCTTAAGATATGAAAAATGTTGTCTTGCCACAACTTGTTAGTATGTGTACATTTTCAGAAAAGATTGATTACTGTCTAAATGTGGGATTAATTTTTAAAGAGAGAAAGAGAAGCTTTACAATACAGTAGTGAGACCTGCTATGATCTATGATTTGGAGATAGTGATACTGACAAAAAGACAGAAGGTGGAGCTGGAGGTGGTAGAGTTGAAAATGTTAAGATTTTCATTGTGAGTGAACCAAATGGATAAGATTAGAAATCAATGGGTTTGAGATTGAGATGGTTTGGACATGTACTGAGGAGGAACCGTGGCTATACTGGACACAGGATGTTGAATATGGAGGAGGAACAGAGGAAGATCTCAGAGGAGGTTTGTAGATCTAGTGAAGGAAGACAGGTAGAGGATGCCGGAGATAGGTTGAGATGGTCTGCAGGTTACAGGTTTGCCATTGTCCTGCAAGCCTTTCGTAAACTAATGCCAAAGAAATAAAGAGATAAAAAATAAATAAATGAATGGGGGCAGCGGTGGTTACCACTGCTGCCTCACAGTTGGAATAACATCTGAAAGGCCTGGGTTCGATTCCACCTCTGTGTGTGGATGTTCTGCATGTTCTCCCCGTTTCTGCGTGGGTTTCCTCCCACATGTCCAAAGACATGCATTTATCGGGGTTAGGTTAATTGGCTATGCTAAATTACCCATAGGTGTGAATGTGAGTGTGAATGGTTGTCTGTGATTCTGTGTTGGCCTTGCGACAGGCTGGCGACCTGTCCAGGGTGTACACTGCCTCTCGCCCTATGTCGGCTGGGATAGGCCCCCCTTCAGTCCACTTTATGCAGGAGGAACCCGTGTTCCTCCTGCAGAAAGTGGGACACCTGGTCATGAGTAAATATGATTTTTGTTTTCTACGGTGCAGCATGATGCCTTAAACAACTGGTACTTTGATAAGCATCTAAAAATCATTTCGTATTGATGAACTGTTTTGCATAATGGTGGAGGAAGCACTGAAATAAGAGAAGCAATATTTTAAAGTCTTGCATTCAATATCCTACTTTCTTTTTGACAGCTACTTTTATTGCTGTCAAAATGTTAAAACAAGCTCTTTCTCTTTTCCTCTTCCTTTATTTTCAGTAAGTCGTGCATACTGTAAAGGAACTGGTGTCTGTTAGCACTGCAAACATGCAGGCCTTCAGATGGCAAAAAGATAGTTTCACCACCCACGTGGATCCTTGAGATCCTTTATCTTTGTCGGGGGAAGTATGCCTACTGAAGAAAATAAAAATGCAGCATTCCTCAGCTTGGCTAATTCAGGAATGCAAGAGATGCCATTAAATATCAAGCCTCAAGAAGAAAGAGATTGAAATTAATATTTTCTTTCTAAATGCTTGCTCAGCTGGAGCAGCACTACCACCAAATACAATATCTTCTCAGACTTAGTGAAGACAGTTAGTGAAGGCAATTCTTTCAGTGATGTCACTCCCTGTAACTGTCATTTCCAATAAAAGCTCCACCTTTGTCAGCAGAAGCATTTGTCTGCTTGATCACCTCATCAGAAAGAAGGAAACTAAAGAAAGATTAAGCAAGGAGATAAAAGATGGGTTTAATAGGCAACCCTGGGGAAAACCTCTGACTTTGCACAGACCAACGAGTTTCATGTAAATCTATTTTTAAGAATAAACCACAAACCCTGCATTCAGTTGTTTCTGCTGGGATTGCATCTTCAGTATTCTCTAGAAGAAGAAATAAGGGGTTAAAAGCATCATTATTGGATGGGGGTGGGAACATAAAAATCTGAGCCAAGTTTAGACGTCAACCTCATGGTGGCATCCAAGGATAAGGAAAGGCTGGGGTCACCAGACTCATTAGGGGTCCTCTTAACTCTCATGGATATTCTGTACAAATTAAAGTGCCAGCCTATTGAAAGAATATCAAGCCAGTTCATGAGGAAAATGGAAAACGCTGACCTGGTGGTCAGGATATCATTAGAAATCATCATCTGAGCATCATCAGAGGCTGCCAAGGAACATCACTAAAAATAAAAATGTGGAAAAGCTGAATCAGAAGATTCGCAAGAAGAGGCAGCAGCAATTTGGGCTGTTTTTCCTCATTTGGTTTGGTGAACAGACCCTTTGAGTTCGATCAAGTGCTCAGCTCTGTCTATTGAGGATTACCGGATTTCCTGCATGCCAGGCTGAGGGCCGCACACTTCCCTCTCTGAAACAGCATGGCACAAAAACAAGACTTTTTTGTTAGGATGTTTTCATCGATGACTGGAGCCCTTCAGTGCATCGGTGCTCCAGCTCCAAATTTTAGCAAGTGGTAGAGAACGCACGCTGGTGAAAGCAGTTCACAATACAGTATCTGTTCAAAGCAATGTGATATTTTCATGAACATGTTATTATTGTGTTGTCCCGAAGGAGAGAAAGCAGGTCTTTATGCTGCCTTGACGCGTCACATTAGATTGTGAACAAGAAGGCAGCGTACATTCTTTTCATTCTTATCACAGTCATTAAAAAGTGAGCTTCATAAAGTCTCTCTCTCTATCTCTCTCTCTTTTTACATCACTCAAAAGTGAAACTACCACCTTCCTTGCTCAGTCATCCCTATCATATTTGTTTGTGTGCGCCACTACCCTGCTTTTCGCCCCTTTGGCCACAAGAGGGCCATTGTTGATCTTTTATTTTTATCTTAAATTCTGCATGTAAACATTTCATCTTAAAAATACTGTAAATAAAATGCTCTAATACTGTAAACGTCAAAGGCACTGTGTTGATGTTTTTCAGAAACTATTAACCTTAACGTGATTTTATATATATATATATAAACCTCTTTAAAATATTGAA
>VUQK01035508.1:59605-74266 GCA_015106715.1 Bujurquina vittata | reverse complement strand
TTTGCCAGTAAATAATCTTGATGTCTCTGGTAAGTTGGGATTTTTTTCCCCAACTTACCAGAGACATCAAGATTATTTACTGGCAAAGGACAGAAAATAAATGTTTTGTTTTGGAAAGGGTACAATTACTGTTTCTGAAATCCTACTAAATCAAAGTTAAGACCCTCAAATTGGAAGAACAATTAGAGTTTTAGCTGTAGAATTATGACGCAGTATCACTTAACCTCCCTTGTGGCCATAAAATGCGGATGTGCGCTTCCCGTTATTTTGAAAAGAAAGTGCATGTGCGCTGTTTGCCCAACCTCCATAAATGTGGAATCAATAGAAATCCCAGGATGTTACCTTGACAATATAGTAAGACTCCTATCAATTGCATAAATGGTGCTTAGAAGCCTCAGACTCAAGACCCCAACAGAGGCCAAAAATTTATTTCTGCATCTTAGGAGGTTAAACAACTGTGTGCATGCTTTCTTTAGGGCTGAACTGGTGAGGAACAGGGTGCATGTCAAGTTGTGGTCAGAGGTTTACTGGCATGAATGTCATGGTAATTTGTGGGCTTTTAATGATTTCTGAACTGTTCTTTTTTCAGGGTGGAATGATTGCGCAGCATACATCTTTAATGACTTTCAAAAATGAATTGGGTGCACAAGTTTGAATTTATTTTGGATTTTCTCTGATCCACACATGCTCAAAAGTGTACATATGTTCTAAAACTTATACACAGCTCCCCCACTAGTATTTGGTTAAATGCCCTGTGGCAAGTTGCACCTCGACCAGACGTTTTTGGTAACCATCAGCAAGCAGTTCTGGCTGGATATTTGACCAATAACCAGAACAATGGGAAAGTCCAAGCAACTCAGTGAAGATGTAAAAAGTAGCATTGTAGATTTACACAAGCTGGGAAAGTCTCTTGGAGCCATTTCTAAACAACTGCAGATTCCAAGATCGTCAGTTCAAACAATTGTACGCAAGTACAAGTTACTCGGATGTGTCAAAACTTTACCGAGGTCTGGAAGAAGACCCAAATTGCTGCCCTCAGATGAGAGGAAATTGGTTATGATGTTCATGAACAACCCAGGAACAACCAGTTCATGGCAGGCTCAAGCCTGTCATGAACTGGAAGCTGCTGGAACACCAGCGTCGTTGTCCACAGTGAGGCGAGTTTTACATCGCCATGGACTGACAGGGGGCCAACCAAGAAAGAAGCCCCTGCTTCTTCAATCTCGACTGAAATTTGCAGCTGCCCACACAGACGAGCCAAATGCCTTCTGGAGAAAAGTTTTACGGTCAGATGAGACAAAGACTGAGCTATTTGGCCACAATGACAAGAGGTATGTTTGGAGGAGTGAAGGTGAGCATTGTACCAACTGTTAAGCATGGTGGTGGTAGCATCATGCTCTGGGACCTTTTTGCTGCCATTGGTACTGGTACATTGGACAAAGTGGATGGATTAATGAAAAAGGAGGACTGCCTCTAAATTCTTCAACTTCACCTCAAATCAACAGCTAGATGTTTGAAACTTGTTCCAACAGGACAATGATCCCAAACACACACCAAACTTGGTTTTGGGATGTTTAAAGCAGGCTAACATTAAGCCTTTTGCAGTCTTTTTTATTACAATAGATCATAAACATTTTATTTGGTGCTTGTTTTATCATGGAATTCTATATTATGTACTTGAAATTATAGTATTTCTGACCTTTTAACATCATTTTACTTCAGTAAGAACACCATGGGTCCTTGGTACAGCACAGCATCTTTGTCTGCTAAATCTGCATCTGCCTTCAAAATGATATAATTCTCATCTGTTACAATAAGCAGGAGTGGATGCTTTTAACTGTGGTCCCCCATGACCCCACTACATTATTTTCTTTTTGGGTGTTTTTGAACAAAATGATTGACAAAGTCATGAAAAGAAAATGAAGTTCCTGTCAGATTTGATGAAAAGTATACATACATATATACATTCAATAGGATTAAAATAATTTCTGCAACATTTTTAATGTTATAATTTAGCACTCAGTATGCTTTGTTGAGGCTCATGATCGATAGAAAGACTATCCCTCATGTCAGAGAAGGTTTCTGAGAGTCCAGACAAACCGGCAGACTGACCTTGCATGACAAATGACAACATGTCTTGTGTTTTTTTAAAACACATCCATTTCCTGACAAACTGCCTCTTGCGGTCATGCAGTCTAACATTGACTATTGTCCCTGCCCTTAAAAAGTGGAGAGGCTGTGTTATTGTTGTAAATCAAGAAATGTCAGGGTGGAGGTGGATGGATGTCTGGCATACAAGCACAGTAAACATCAATTTGGTGATTCGCATGTCAGAGGATTCAAACTGGGCTAGGGATAGCTAGGCTGCCGATAACCGCGTTTAAATTGATGTATTTTTTTAAACAGTACATATTAACATAGTTCCTAATTGCCATTTAAATTAGAGTCATGTGAACAAGTAAGTTCATGATTATTTTTACATATTTGGACAAGCAAACAGTCGATCCTTTGATAGCAAGCCAAAAGAAAAAGTTGGTGTACTCTTACTCTTGAGCAACACCACAATGAAGATTAATATTTAATTTAAAAATATCAAAAGATATGATTTTGATGATAAGTACATCCTGTTAAGCAACAATAACTTCTTGCAAGTGCAAATGTGTTTTTTTTAACCACTCATGCATGCAAATGTGTCGTAGTTCTTCCAATAAAAAAATACGGCACCTATTAAAAAGTCAGCTTACGTTTCAACTTCAGCTTTCTGCCTCACATTATCTTGAGGTACTCTATATACACAGTTGAATTAGTGGCCTCTAATGCCAAGTTCCCGAGGAAGCAGTGCAACCCCAACTGCACTATAACTGACACATAAAACAGACATTTTGTTGTAGTCTTTTCTGAAAATGACTACAATATATCAGGAATTTGTCTATTTAAAAAGTCAACAGTTTCCAGTGTTGGGGTCATTGCTGAAAAAAGTAATTATTACACATTGCTTACTACATTTCTTTAAAGTAATGTAGTATGTTACCTAATTACTGACTGAAGAATTCATTACACTTCTTGTGCTATGCTACTGTCATATTACATGACCTAAAATGCATTGTCACATAATTATCAGTTGGCTATATAAACCTTGGGCTACAGTCCCACAGAGCAACACAAACCTGTATCCTAATGAGGATGCACAACACCTTTCTTTTAGTGGTTAATGTGTAAACTTGAACACAAAAGCAACAACAGAAAAGTTTTAAACCAGCCCAAAGAGCCTTCAAAGCAATTGCCACTGCAGTTCTATCGTAGAAATTGATGCCACAGTGCTACAAGCCTGACTGCTCATACGCTCAACTATGACTTTAACTCAGTTCAGTTCAATTTCATTTTATTGCGCCAAATCACAACAAACAGTCGTCGCAAGGCGCTTTATATTGTACAGTCAAAACCATTTCATAATTACAGAGAACTCTGGGTTCTTTGCTAGCTTTGTCTTCGCGTGTTGTTTGTGCAGATGCTAACAAAGAGCAGATGTTGTGTTAGCAGTGTAACGCAACTCTTTTTGTCCTGGATGCAATTTGTAATGTGCCATGATGCTCCTGTCCTTTTTGTGTAATTAAAAGTAAATGAAATGTTCATGTCTTCACTCCTCAAGAGTTGCAGACCACGCCATCAGTTCCTCCCTGCACTCCCTCTATCATGCAGATTATTGAAAAAACTTTGCAACGCTAGTACCAACACAATTGTAACTGTAGTGCTATTACTGAAATTAGTACACTGTAATTACTTTGCAGTGCATTACACCCAATGCTGTTACTGATCATATGCACAGCTGTTAAATACAGAAAATGCCGACTAGAGAAATTATTTAACCGCATTGCTTTTTGCTAAATAGCAAGTTTAACAATTTAGAAACTTTGCAGACACGTTCATAGCAAACATCAGGTGTGATATTGATACATGCAGTGTACCTCATCATATGCGTGCATACAGAGTAAAATCCCAGCCTCAAAACCTTGTGCATATTACATTAAATTGCATTTTGTGTAAGAAGAGAAGCAGTTATAGAGTTTCTCAGCTGTGGCTGTTCACACGTCAGTTGTTCCTGAAAAAAGCCTCTCATATCCTTTAACACTTTAACAGCCATCCATTTATCAGGCAGGTTATTTACAAAGTAGTAAACGTCCATTTTGATTCTCTTTGTCTTACTTGGTGTAAGCAGATGAGAGGGAAGCAGAGTGGCTATTACAGAGTCTGTGCAGAGCATTATCTGATATGTCCTGAGCAAGCTACACGGCAGCTCAGCAGCCCTGAAGAGGCTGAGAGTGGCATGCATGGAGAAAATGAGTCATCAGAAAGCACCTCCTCCCCTCGAAGGAGGAATCTTGTTTTATTTGGGAAAACATAGGAACAAAAATGCTGCTTTAGCCCAGAAATCAAGATTTTCCAGATAACGTTATTTTGGGTTTGTTTTCGTAGCATGGACACCAGCAGACAAGTCACAAGGGCTCCGGTAACAGTTTATTCCTTGTCATATGAATTCAATGCCGCTTTCTGCACAAGTTTTGAGTTTTCACTCAGGCCTCAAGCGAAGGCACACACAAAAGAGAGTTTGGTGGAGAATGGGGGAGGGGATCAAATAACTGGGGCTGGAATGAGCTGTCATTCCCTGCTTGTTTGGAGGGGAAGGGGTGGTGGGTGGCCCACAGCTGAAGGGGTGCAAACTGACTGAATGCCAGTGTGTGGCGGGTGGCAGACACCTCCCTTCTTTCAGCATGCCTGTGACTGACCACAAGTCATGTGACCAGTTCTATTTCAGCTGTGTTGAGTCAACAAACCACCCCTCCTTGAGTCAGTTTATCCAGCGTGGAGCAGCCCTGAGTGGTAAATGCTTGTTTTAGTCAGCTGCTGCTCTTCATACAAGCAAAAACATTTGTATTTGTAAGAGTCTTGTTGTGCCTTAAACTTCATTCTCTAACCTTTTTCCCCTCGTGTAAGTTTTCGCCTACGTTTGTTCTTTTTCATTACTGGCTCTGAGTCTTCAAAGGTTGCTCAGATGCTGAGTGTATCCCCTCTGATGTTTGCTTTATTAAGTCAGAGGCAGTACCTAACCCTAGGATGAAACGGCTCTGATGTGCAGAGACAGACAGAACATTTCTCCCCATCAGAGGGGAAGATCACAGTCACAGCCAGTCATATTTATTTAGAGCCACAGAGATTATGATCTTCAGAATATGAAGGTGCACACAAGGGATACTGTATTTTCCACAAGTGAAATTTTAAACAGGGAAGATAGACGACTCAGCAGTTGCTGAATCAAAAGTCTTCTATGGTTGTTAAGGAAATGCAGCTTTATTATTGGGCATGTTTTGGAGCACTCACTGTGGAGACTGAATGGGATTCATGGGTATGTTCTCCCCCTCTACACTAGTTTTAAGCACTAATATTCCCTTTAAGGGCGTGATTTTAAATTAAAGTTAAGCTGTTTACAGATTCCTCAGTATGTTGGTTTAATTAAAGAAATGCTGTAGCATTGCACTTAAAGCAGAAGTGTTTAATTTATTATAAGCTGCTTGGGAGCACAATGTTTTGTTTGTTGCCAAGATATTCAGGAAGTAGCAGTTGGGGGGGGGTTACTTCTTTGTTTAGATGCCTTGCAAAAATATATAATTGTAATATATGAATAACCAGATGTGGTTGTGGTTATTATTTTGGAGGGGAAGTACATTTTTTTTTTTTTTGCTTTCATTTCAGTCGGTAGATGACCTGGCAACAAGGTGGCAATAACCGCTTAGCATAAAGAAAAGAGGCCAGGGAAACAGAAAGCTTGGCTCTGTGCTACAGTGAGCTAATTATACATTGTAAAAGTGTCAAAAAGAAACATTTGAGGTTTTAGAAGTGTTATGAGAGTACTGGAAAACCACAGTGTGTGAATATGACTTCAGGAAGTTGCAGCGCCTTGCAGAGCTAAGCTAGCGTCTTCCATGGCTTTAAGATACTGGGCCAGGATTCTTAGTTCCAGCTCCATATTTAGATAACATGCTACATGCAGGCGCTCTCCAAAGAAGTTGCAACCTGCAGTGTTTCCTCTGACGTTTCTGTGAGGAGAGCAAGAATGATTTCAAAAGGATGATACACTGTCTGACTGAACAGCAAGATTTTGGTTATGTAAAAGGATGAACTGTTTTATCTCAACATCCCAGACCACTGAGGACAATATCGGCCTAAACTGAAATTTAATAGGAAACTTGGCTGACTGTTTGACAGCTTAAGGAAAGTAGAAGAACTGAGGCTAAGTGGTGATCCATCCACCAAGGCAGACAAAATTCACATTAGAAATGGCGCTTTTGTTATTAAACTGTAATTAACAACTTTATTGTTTTTTTTATTCAATGAAATATATGAGAACTTTAGTCCGCCACTATAAATCATGCACTAAACCACTAATTCTTGTAGATATGCAGTCCTGAGACCAGTGTAACCCTTCTTTCTGCATGTTGAGGCTTTCAGAAACCCGCTATTTAACATTGGTAATTTTCACCAAGTCTTAGTTAATACTTCTTATGTGGTGAAAAAGTGTCCTTTCTGGTTTTTATGACCATCAAGCTTCTCGTGAGGGGAACTCCACTAGGGCAGCGTATAATGCTGTCATGGCCTCGCCTTGTCGCCTCAGATGTTTCCCATCCAGCCAAACCTGTGCGTAGTCACGGAAGGTCAGATGGTGCCCGGCCTCGTATGACTCCAGGAAGTGTCTGTTTTGACTGCATGTGTTTGACTGTGAAATTATCCGCCTGCTTCTCCATGCCAAACCATTCCTTAGCTACAAAGTAATGTGCACTGAGTCTGACATAACAGGAGAACACAAATGGGGGAAAATGAAGCCCCATATGTGTTGGCCTGGTCGCATGAATTCTGAGCCACTTTCCGCTTCCAGGGTCAGGAGCAGATTCTTGCCATGTTTGTGGGCAGGCGCCCGCCTAGAAGAATGGACGATTCTTGCTCCAGTGTGCATGCAAATTGAAAGGCAGCAAGTCCAAGCAGCATTCCTGTGGAAAATTGGATTCTGTGTTCATGTTGAACTGCATGACCTCCAGTTTGTACAGTTTTTATAACACAGATTTGATATTTCAATTTAGACCTATTAACTAACAGTACAGGGGTGGGGCAGTAGAGGAGCTGGGTGAGGGGACCCACTCTTACTCCTCTCCCAGTGTCCAGAGCCCCTTTTCTGTTTTCTGCCTTAATGTAACATAACTTATAATGTTAAATAAACATGCTCAGCTTAGATATAAAATAATACATTTTATGTTATGTCCACTGTTTAAATGTCTTCTGTATATTTCATATGTAAATATTCATTCATAAATATACCTGATAAATTTAGTGTTTAGCAAACTGCACCAGGAAGAGGGACAGGGGCTCCTTTGAGAGAGATCAGCCTCTTATTTGAGATCGTGACGCCAGTGCAGAAACACATTTTTCTCTCTGTAGTGTTTACTGTCGCAACAAGAAAATAGGACAGGATGTTGAGACTGTGCGGGCTGCTATTTGCTGCAGAAGCTGTAGCAGCATTTATTAAATTATTGCATCGTGGTTTGATTTGTGTAACTGACTTTACAACAGTCGTGAAAAGCAAGAAAAGATTAATATTTTACACATTTAAAGAATGCCAAGCTCTCACTTTAAGATCTGAAACCTCCGATCGCGTGTTTGAGAAACCACAAGGCTGTAATCTTATATGGCGCAGGCGCCTGCTCGAAACTCATGGTTGGTGGCACCATGTCAGATATGACTGTGGGTGCATGAATATTTTTGTGTGTTTGTAATAGGACAGACGTCTGACAGCATATTTGTCCATTATGTAGTTACCTAAAGACACATTTAAAGGCTTTTTTATAGCGCTGCTTGCAATGAAAATTTGAGGCTCTGATCAGTGAACAGCAAGATCAGCTGGGAGATTTGCCGCGCTTAAAGGTCAGGGCATAATTTTAAAGTTGTCTTTACACGCTTTAAAGTCTGAATTAAGACTTGAGTTGAAGCTTTCTCGTGAGTTTTGCACAATCATGCATCCTTTTGGACACATATTTAGTCAAATGAAAAATCTGCAATATTATAATAGTCAAATTTAAGAAAAGAAAATTCAGTTAAGAATCTAATGTGAGATCTTGTCTATCCTACTGGCTGCATATGTTAGTCTTTGTGCCATTATAAAAAAATAAAACCGTCATAAAGCAGCAGTCTGTATATAAATACACAACGTGTTTCTTTTGTCGCCATCACTAACCGTTTATAACTGAGTCATAACGACCAGGGCTTCCTGTTGCGGCTCTCTGGAGGAAATACCCAGAATACAGTGAATGAATCACACTGCTCTGTATTAATACTTAACTACAGTTCTAAACTATATCTTTGTATCCATGGGAACGGCTCAGCCTTAAGGGGAGTGGTTTTATGTTGAGCAGATGCCTCATATGTAGGCAGTCCCTGACTCACTTTTTGAAATTATTACAAAACTGCAAGTTTTATTGGTACTGCAGCCCATTTGACCAACTGAGCTTATTGCTAAGATCACACACCGGCTTTTTTTTTTTTTTAGGCCTGTGGAGGAAAAATACTCTTAATCTTTGGTCTGTGATTTCCCTGCATGCAGGATGGCAGCGCAGCACCCAGAATTTGAGCGAGCCGGACAGCAGCCGGGCCTCCAGGTGTGGAGGGTGGAGAACTTTAACCTGGTGCCTGTTCCTGAAAACCTTTACGGGGGATTTTACACCGGAGATGCCTACCTCATCCTCAATACTATCAAACAGCGCGCCGGGACCCTGCAGTACGACCTGCACTTCTGGTTGGGTGAGTGAAACGGAAAAGGATCTCTGGGTCATTACTGACAGATAAGCATGCAAGTAAAGGGAAAATATGTTTTGACCATTTGAACTGGAGGGGTTATTCTTTCTTTGGGATTGGTCACAGCTAATAAGCTTAGGTTATACTGAAATTAAGTACAAAATGCCACAAAACATTTAAAAAAAACACATTTCAGTATCTTAGTGACACATGGGAAAAATATTCCAAGATCCAGCTGCTTGCCTGTTTTTTTTGTTGTTTTTTTTTGGTCAGTTTTTTCCATTGAAATGTGGCGAACAGTAAAGATGATCTCGGTTTTCCAGTGTGATCCTGTTTGACTTGCAACACAGATGAAGAGCGGTGCAAGGACAAAGGCCCTGGAAAATAATATTGCTTATTAGCGCTGCTGCCGTGCTTTATTTACTGCAGAGGCTGAAATTAGTCAGGGCAGTGAGTCATGTGCCATAAAACAGCAGTCAGGTCATAAAGAAAATCACATGGCTTATTGGCAAATAGTTTCAGCAGATGATGATAATAAAGTGTGTTGTATCGTTTTTATCAGATTGTCAAATGTATGAGGATTCGGTGGAGTTTAATAGCAGACTTTTCTTTCTTTCATGTCTCTAAAGCCTAATAAGTGCTTTTGTCCAGACTGATATGCAACAAGATTCATGATATTGTCAGTGATGAATGAAGTATGCAGATCCTTAAAAAAACAAAAAAGATCTGAAACAGAAACAGAATAATAATGTGTGATGGGTCAGGAAAAGAGGAGTGAAACAGGTGCAACACCTCTGCGGAAAGCTGATGTTGAACACCAGGTGAGGATCTGGTGCACGGGATAATGAAGTTACTGGAAAGTGAAATATCTACCTGATAAATGCCTGATAACCAAAATTTGAGCTCGAGAACGCTACGAGAAATTTGCCTGTTAAATTATGGCACAGTACAGTATTGGCAGATAGATGTGCCAGCTGTTAACTGTGTAACTAATGTAATCTAGAATGAAATTTTCCAAATAAAAAAAATCTGCTGTGTATTATAGTCAGCTACTTGTCAGCTATTTTACTGTATACGCCATAAATATTTTATAATTCTAAGATATAGTTCCGTATACTCGCCCATGCACCCAGTTTCATGTCTTGCTTGAACTATTACAACGTATCAGCTTTCCTGTGATTCCCGTATGCCTTTCACTGCAGCGTTTACACCGGGAATGCTGCTGCAATATTTTACCAATCCCTGGGCTATTTGTACACGCATGAAGTGAAAAGAAAGGGAGTGTTATGGGGAGATAAGCCGCAGGTGTAGCTTATTACCACGCCCAGAGATTCATAAACACACACACACACACACACACACACACGGAGGGAGGGAGAGAATGAGAGAGAGGAAAAACAAGAGAGAAAAGAGGAGGAAGTACCGTCAGGATTGCAGTATAAGGTTTCACATTAAAATGCTGAAAAGTTAAAGCTTGCATACAAAATTTGCTGTATCGTTTTCCCAACATCTTACTCAGTACAGTTTAATGTATAATTATTTACCACATTTTAAAATAAGCTTGGAGGTATAGCATAAAATAGAGATGGTATATACGTAACAAGCATCTGATGTGCACACTGTGAGATGAAAAGTAGAGCAATTATATTCTGTTTTATTTGTTTTGTTTTTTATCTGAATATCCAAACCAACATTTATGTTCTGGTAAGATGATCATCTTCACCCCTGAAAAGTTCTGTTTATATGAAACCTCAACTTTACCAAATATGAAAAAAATTTATCACTGCTGAGTCGGTTTATTCATTTGATTTGGTTTTTGTTAGCGTGATTGATCTTGGCAAAAAAGAGTTTCCCAATAAACAGGATATGATGTAATCCACCCACATGCTGATGGACTACACTGTGTGCCCAGAAATGGAACAGTGTTGCATGAATTAATGTGTGTGGCCGTATGCTGCCCCCACATATTGATCTCCCCACTCACTGAATGAAGCCCTCACCGGGAGAACTGGTCAGACAGACTAACCGGGTGGGTTTACAGCATAACTGTAAGGGCCACATTTAAGATGCAGCGCTGCTGCTGTTCCTCTTGCACAGGTGATTTCTGTACCCAGGATGAGAGCGGCTCAGCGGCCATCTTTACAGTCCAAATGGACGAATTCCTCGGGGGGAAGCCCATCCAGTACCGTGAGGTGCAGGGCCACGAATCCAAAACCTTCTTGGGCTACTTCAAGTCTGGAATCAAATACATGGTAAGATGCCGCTATTGAATGAGGAAAACATTTGTATTTATCCAAGAGAAAGAAATATTATATATTTATCACATTCTAAAGGATCTTACTTCCTTTATCCACTCACTGTAACATAAAACGTCTACTGGAAAAGTAGTTTAGTTACCCAAATGTTTTCTCTGTATTCTGTAAAATAGAAAATCCCATTATTATTTTAATATCTAAATATTTAAAACAACATTTTATTTGCTACTTTGTTGCAGTAGGAGTAATTTGCTTTAGTGTTAAATGTGACCCTCATCTGTCTTACAGCAAGGAGGCGTGGCGTCTGGGTTCAAGCACGTCGTCACCAACGAGGTGACAGTGCAGCGGGTGCTCCAGGTCAAAGGACGCCGCGTGGTCAGGGCCACGGAGGTGCCGGTCAGCTGGGACAGCTTCAACACAGGAGACTGTTTCATCCTGGACTTGGGAAATGTAAGTCAGACTAAGCTGATCGTTTCTGGAGATTAGCTATGTCACTTTTTTTAGGGCCAACGACACACTCTTTTATAGGAAAGGTATAGAAATTGCATCATTTGGCCAACAGGAAGTGATTAAAAAAAGGACTGTTTTGTAAAAGCTCTTCTTCATTCAACCCGCTGTCCTTCCTCTCATCCCACAGGAGATTTACCAGTGGTGTGGCTCCCAGAGCAACCGCTTTGAGAAGCTGAAGGCTACTCAGGTCGCCAAGGGTATCCGTGACAGCGAGCGCAGCGGGAGGGCTCGAGTTTACGTCTGCGATGAGGGGGCGGAGAGAGAGAAGATGATAGAGGTGCGATCGGTGAATTATGAGATCAAATTTAGGTCATAAGCTAAGCTTTTTTTTTTAATTAAAATCTCTGCCTCTGTTCTCAGGTGTTAGGTCCCAAACCAGATCTGCCAGCTGGAGTCTCTGATGACATCAAAGCTGATGCTTCAAACAGGATGAGGGCTAAACTCTACAAGGTCAGAGCATGGATGTGCTATAAAAACTCAAACAGCACGTACCTGGCACACGAGTGAGGAACGTTTTTGTGCTTCTGAGTTAGTATGCGGACCCTGATTCTGCTTCACGTGATAAATGTTGTGTGCGGGAAATTGGCCTCTGTAGACCTACACAAATATCCCAGTATAAAAATCACAAGTTATTTATGATGAAAGATTAAACCAGTCATTGATTGTCAACAATATGGGTATATGTGTTCAGCTACTATCACTATTATCTGACCAGCCAATCGTATGGCAGCAACTCCGTGCATTTAGGCAAGTTCAAACCAAGTCAGAATTTGGTGTACCTAATAAATTGACCAGTGAGCGTAAATTGAAATGGTCCAAAAATAGAAACTCACTATCAGAAATATAGATTTAGATATTGAAGGTGAAAATCCTTTTTTTTTTTTTTAGGGATTATGTTGGAAAGATGGATTAAATTGCCTTTTTTAAACATGTATTCATCAGTGGAAATCTCTAAAAATACAAACTGATGAGCCTCATATTTATATGACTTATAGGCAATGATTTCCAGCTGAGATCAATTAGGAAACTTGTATCTTTCATAACATCCTAGCTCATATTTGCCTGGCTGAAAAGCCGAGGCGGAGGCAGCGTTTCAATTTGACAGAAAGCAGCAGTTCTCTGACTGGCAGCTCTTTCATCCTCCTTCCCATCTTCCCCTGCAGGTGTCCAATGCCACTGGAACCATGTCGATTGCTCTGGTGGCAGCAGAGAACCCGTTTGCGCAGAGCGCACTGGAGTCTGGCGACTGCTTCATTCTGGATCACGGCTCTGATGGAAAGATCTTTGTCTGGAAAGGTCGGTGCAGGGCGGGCGCGGTGGATTCAAGAAATGTCCTCTTGGCCGAGAAGCTCGTTTCCATTCTTTGTGCAAGCCTAAGCAGACAGACTGCTGCCTGAAACTGTCCAGGCACCAGAGCTGTCTCATGTAATTCTGAGAAAAAATTAGAATAAGTGCATTTTGCAATTATTTATCTACTTGGTAGCAACTTTGTTTTTGCTTATTTAATACAAACTGCTAAAAAAACAGTTGTATTGAACTCTTGTGAAATTTTTCCTTATTTTTATCCCTAACTAATAATATGAAACTGCAGTACTAGTAAATGATTTTTCTTGCTATGGTTTACAAATTATTTCAACCATCAGAAATCTTTGAGTTGTAATTGGCTTTTTAAAATTTTTTTCCATAAATGTTTCTTCACTGTAGTTGAGTAATCTTTAATATCTTTTCTTCTTCAGGCAAAGACGCCAACATGGACGAGCGCAAAACGGCCATGAAGGCGGCGGAGGAGTTCATCAAGAAGATGGGTTACCCCAAACACACGCAGGTCCAGATCCTGCCTGAGATGGGTGAGACGCCGCTCTTCAAGCAGTTCTTCAAAAACTGGCGGGATAAAGATCAGACCGTGGGCCTGGGCGTGGCCTACATCGCTAACAGCATCGCCAAGATCGAGAAGGTGCCTTTCGATGCGTCCACCCTACACGAATCCTCTGCCATGGCCGCCCAGCACGGCATGGTGGACGACGGCAGCGGAGAGAAACAGGTGAGGGTTTTATAATCAGGTTGTGATCATTCCTGTCATCATTTGATCATACTGTCTGTATGAGCTGGAGGTCTCTCCAGGGGGGGAACAGTTGGCAATTCTGCCTCGATTTATTCCAAGAAAGTTTCACAAAAGTCAGATGAGGAATGGAAACCCACTCAAAGGTCCCAGCTTTGGCTGTCATTATTTTCCTATCCACTAGGGGGAGCAGGTGCACTTTGAAATCGACAGCCTGCTAAATGGGCTTTTTTCCCCCCGTTCTTTTCTATCCCGATAGATCTGGCGTATTGAGGGATCCGACAAAGTCCCGGTGGATCCATCCACTTATGGACAGTTCTATGGAGGAGACAGCTACATCATCCTTTACAGCTACCGTCACGGAGGGCGTCAGGGACACATCATCTACATGTGGTGAGACATGAATTTGTCAAGACTTTGGAAAAATAATTACAGCCTGTATCAAAAAGTTAGGTGTAATCAAATTATAGCAGTAAAATATAACCAGCTGGTTCCGATCAGATTTACTGATTCATAACTCAAGACTGAAGCAGAGGAGTTGGAGCTAAATTTGTAAAAACAGTATGTTTCTAATATTATAGTACAAGTGTACAGCGTATAGCACAAAGGGATTTCACATGGAAATCTATACTTCATGGGGTATTTATTATGTACTTTTCATATTCCCCCTCAGTTCCCTGCAGCATTAAAATTATTGCCACAAGTTTAAGCATCAGTCATTCAATACTATAAAAAGAATCCCTAGAGGGAGATTTTTGTTCCTTTTGATGCCACTGAATTCCATGTAATAGTCACTGGAAATAAGCATATTTTTGGTTTAGTTTTACACTTTTATTTCACTGTGAAAAGTTCATCGAGGAGTGATTGAGGAGGTGTAAAGTTCAAATAAAAAAAAAAAAAAATCAAATCAAAAAACAAAAACAGTAAAAAAAAAAAAAAAAAGAAAAGAAAATAAAATTCAAAAAAAAAAAAAAAGTTTTATATTTTTAAATTAATCACACT
>VUQK01035508.1:41126-51619 GCA_015106715.1 Bujurquina vittata | reverse complement strand
TTTTTTTTTTTTCTCACCCCCCCCCCCCCTTTTTTTTTTTAAAAAAAAAAAAAAAAGAATCACTGTTTTAATTCACTTTGTCTCAAATGCTGAAGTCGTGCCTTGACACCAGTTATGAAACCAACCAGTAGAAATAGAGCTTTAACAGACACACAGGCTTTCTGTTAGGATTTGCACTACCTATAGCCTCAAACTAGGACTCTTATTCAAGCCGATTTTCTCACATTTGACAATAAAACCCTGTTTACTGGTAGAATTTAACAAACATAGAAGACAGTTTAAAGTTTGGTGTGATGTAATATTACAAAAGCCACTGCCAAGAAAACACAGCTTATATAAAGCAATACAACCAATGCCTTAATATGATTTCCTTGAGCTTACAGTAAGCTTGTTTTTTTTTTAAAGGGTACTGTCTCTTTATTGATGTTTTTCTTTTTCTTTTGTACCTTTAGTTCAGATGTTATATTTATTTTTAAAAAGGCCACAGATTCTCACCCAGGAAGCTTGTGCTCTGCTGCAGCATCTTTCAGTGGGAAACCACCGCTTTGCTGCTTTAGTAATTAGTTACACCTTCTGTGGCACTTTCTAAGGTTTCCTGTTATCATTTCAATAAACCAAATTAAAACCCAACAGCTGTTTTCTGTCTCTGCTTTTACAAAACTTTTAGAACTTTTCACACTGACCTGAAATAAATGAATAGAACATATACAAGTTACATTCAGCCAGGTGAGCACAGTGACAGTCACCTCAGACATGTTTCAGCTGGAAACTGGTGAAAGAAATAAAGCCAATCCAGTTGCAATCTGGATTACAATCAAAACATTTCAGGTACAAAATGAATGCAGCATTTAAATTTATATGAGCAGTCACCTGGTGTCACACGTGCAGGCCACATATCCAACAGGCATTTGTAAAACTCATGTTTGAGGCTCCTGGTACTTTGACAGTTGTGGAGCCGTAAATGAACAAACAGGCAAACAAATAAATCAATTTATTATTAACACAACTTATAAATAAAGTAAAACTCCAAGTTAAAAGCTCATGTCAAGGCTAAAGATCATACACAATACTGACTCAGTCATTTATTGGCAGCCAACCACTCAGCTGACCGAGCTCATGAAGTAAACCACGTGTTTAACTCCAGCTCAGATGAACACATGAAATATGCTAAATTTTAAAGGTTTACAATAAAATGTAAATCCTGAAAGAAGGCCTGTGGGCTAAAAGATGATACCTTAGTTTGTGTTACTTTTTTCTTTGATTATGAAGCTGGAGCGATGTGAAAAATGCCAGCTGCTGCTTTAACTCACTGGGTTGTGTCAGATGTAATAATGGTGAGGCAGTGAGGGTGATTACACAACCTAAATACATATTTATGTGTTCACTGACAAGCTGTGTGAGTATGTGCTTGCAAACCTTTAAAATTTTTTTTTTTTTATGAATCTATGCAAAAATCTTCATTGGCAGCAGGGTGGTGGAGTTCTTCTCTGCAGCGACGGTGTTCAGGGTCTGAAGGTAGAGCAGCTGCAGGGCTGACAGAGGCTCTGCGATCACCAGGGAGGCCTCCGTCAGTGCCCCTGACGTGTTCATCTCCCCCTCCACTGCGATCAGCTTAAGAGGAGAAACAGGAGGAAAGAGATGTGAATGAAAGAGTCCCCTGATCTCACAGCCCAGTGGAAGAAGCCTCTACACCCACTGTCACAACTATTCTTGTTACAAAATCTTGCAGAATTTCTCTTTTCTGGCTTGTGATGGATTTCTTGTTTTATTTGAAAACCTCCTTTAAACCTAATTTCTAATCTCCAATAACCTGATGTTGAGTACGACCAATGTGTAAGCTTGCAAATTACATAAATCCCACAATGCTGACTTTTTCCTTATATCATGAAGCTGAAGTGTGCAAAAGCACAAACAATCCTTGAAGCCACACCCCTTTCCTCTCTCAGATGTTGCTGTTCTTGTGGTCCTTGATGACGTTTCCCTTAAAAGACTTGCTTTAAGATAGAGATGAGGATGTAAAACCGCCTCACATTGGCTCGGGCCTAGCGAGTGGCCTCAGCCTCAGCTGCCATAGCTCTCTGGAGCTGAAAGGGCTGCTTCACATCTATGATCTCCACCCATTCCACCTTGATTCCCCAGTCATCTGTGGCATTGTCCAGAGTGGCCTGAGATAGGTAACACACTGTCTGTAATACCACAACTGCAAAGACTGTTTCTGAAGCCTCTAATGACTGTACTTCACATTAATTAGCATAGAAATAATGTAAAAAAACAAAACAAAAGGTATATCCCTCTTCTTTCAGATCCTATGTTTTGCATTTTTCAAAACCGTCCAGCAGATGGCGCTGACACAGGCAACATGTTTCATACCTGCATGGCTAATTTTCACTTTTATGTGCCAAGTGATTTCTGAAAAGGTGTCTTCAGATCAGCTTTTACATCTTAGGAGACACAACTTGGATAAATATAATTAATATTGTGGTTTTAAGAAACCAAATAACTCAGTTACACAGTAGTTTTTAAGCTCTAAATTAATGAGATGTGAGAAAGTGATTGCACAGCTGTTAATGTCCAAGCTGTCAATAATGGACAGGTAGAGCTATATGATATTGGTGTGCATATTGTCCAGTGTGCACTGATGTGAAAGTATCTCAAAATGAAAATGCCTGGGACAACTTAGACATGGTGTCATCAACAACTTCTACAATTCTCTCAGCATCAGTAGTTTTTGAAATAAATCCCTCTAAGGTTAAACCATTATTTACAACACAAACACTGATACTTCCCCTAAAAATCCAATGCTGGTCAGGCTGTAGTCCAAAACAGGATGGCGCCCATAGATGACCATCTTGGGGATCAATGGGAGTGACAGCTCGATACTCACTATAGTTTCATGTTGCACATATAATAGACACTTGCAACAAAAATGTGTCTGCACGTGCACTCAGGAGCTCATACTCGGACTGCTGCACACTTTGAAATTAATATGTGTGTGTGTGGAGGGATCCAACTGATCCATCATCTTTATCATCATCATCAAGCAAGAGGACTGCAGGTCTGGTTGTTATATTAGAGCACAATGTGACGATGCACTTGGAGAGAAGCTCATTTTTCTCATCTCCTTAACTTTCAGGTTTGTCAACACAACATTCACATGCACTTTGCTTTCTGTACTGGGGCACAGTCATGCTGGAACAAAAAAAAAAAAGGGCTTTCCCCATACTGTTCCTACAAAGGTGGAAGCTCAGAACTGTCCAAAATGTCTTAGTGAGCTGAAGCATTAATATTTCACTCCACTGGAACTAAGGGGCCCAGGCCAAAACCAGAAAAACAATCCAATGGCATCACTGAATTCAGGGATTAAGAGGTGTGGCCTGACACTTTTGTCCACTTCCTGAAGTACCCCCCGATCACTGTCAAGCCTCCTCAGTGAGTCTTGAATTAGAAATAAATATTTAATCGTTTACAGCAGCTCAGCATAAACTGGAAGTAAAAGTTTAATGGAAAAAATAAATAATTCAACTCAAAGGCACACTAAAAGCTGGACTCTTCATAGAAACACGGGATTAGCTAAGCTTCTCTCAGTTTACAGCAGTTTGTTAGTTTAACAGTAACACACAGTTCGGGTGACAGCTGCATTATGCACCTGGTAAACAAGGCTCAGAGCAAGATGGCATCTCAAAATGCCTTAACAATGAGCCAATAGAGACAGAAGGGCTTCACAGCGATGAGGAAATACCTTTAGCATTTACCAAATGTAACAAGTCAGATGTGCAAGGGTCATGTTAAACACAGGAGTCTGAAAGCTCAAAGGCATATTAGATATCCAAAACTACACAAACTGGTAAATTTTTGGCTCACAATTGCAGCTAAGAGCAGATCTCAAGGACTTTACCTGCATAAACTGTGCACAGTCAGACAGAATCTCTGTCAGATTCTTGGTACCCAGGACCTTCCTCAGGGTGGTCTGGGCCAACAGCTGGGTAGCAGCATCGGTGTTAGTGACATTAGACACAACCAGAGTTGGATTCTGGACCCGGTAGTAGACCACGCCGTCAACACACACCGTGACAGAGTCTCTGGTCAAAACCTGAGAGCAGAACGGTGATTACATAAGAAATAACAGGCAGGTATCATTAGATGTCAGGGGTAAATGTTTCATGGAAAAATTCTAACAATTAGTACTGATTTACTTGGTAGAGAGAGTATTGCTAGTGGGCTAAATAAATAAAAAAAAAAAAGCACAATTATTTTGATGTTGTGTGAATTCCAGTGACAAAGTATCTGCTTAATGTAACTGGATGTACCTCTTGTGGTGGAACGTCAAAGGTGGTGGTGCGCATGTCCACATTAATAAAGTTGTCAGTGCACGGCAAGATGAAGTACAAGCCTGTGGAATCACAAGAATGCAAATAGTTTCAACAAAGACTAACGCTACGGTAAACACAATAATGAGGAAGCTTCCTCACAAATGTTTGAAAAGACCAGGATGAATGAGATCCTGGCAGGAGGCCAAGTCAAGCTCTCGCTTTATGAGACTGCAGCTGTGCTGACAGCGAGGCAAAGCCGTGGATATTTGCAGCTTTCATTAGCCCGTTTCAAGTCACTATGATTGAATTAGTGCATCAAACAATACTAGTGAAATAGACATGTGCTAGGTGTGCAATCATTTAGCAAACATTAACACCACACCAGCTAGAGAGTGGTTGGATGCCATTCCTGTCAGGATATTGTAAATTTAAATGGTGAGATCACAGACATGTGTTCAGGAGGGGCAATGAAGATAACAGCAGTCTCTCGTGCCACCTCCACCATGATATCTGCAGCAGTCTCAACCATTCCCGTCACAGTCAGACAAGTTAAAAAGGTCCAATTTGCTTTCATACAGTCTGAAAAACATCTTGTGACACACGTAAGCATGTTCAGCGATAAACATCTCAGTTTTGGGCAGAATGTTAAGATTTTATAGCGAACTGTCTCCGTGAAACTGTTTGAACCAAAAGACATGGAGGAGCCAATAGATGAAGAGGGAGCTGGGCTGTAAGGGACAAATCTAGAAAGCAAACGCTGAATTCAGTTTTGGCAGGGGCTGCTCCAGCGCTTCGAGGATGGGAGGTGTGCAGGCAGAGTGCTATTATTAACCCCGTGCTGTCATAAACCGGGGCCCGGGACTCTCTGAGGAGTCACATTTCAGCTTTTTGAGAGGACACTGCTTGGTTTTTTTAGATCTAGTAAAACAAGAAATCAAAGATAAAGAGAGACAGTGAGTTGTGAGATGTATGCAAATCATACCTCGTGGGAGTCTGTATTTTTTTTACTTCTATCCTACTAACAAATGTGCTGCCTTTCAAAACAGAAGTCACATCGCTGATCGTAGGATGGATTAGGCATTCAGACAAATATGCAGCAGCATTACAAAACAGAGGAACGGCTTTTTGGAATGTGATCCCAAATTAGCAGGGCCTGAGTAAACCCGCACTCATGCACATCTACGCCCACTTTGCACAGGAATGTCTTTAATCTTGTTGTTATGATGCCTACCAAAAACTAAAGTTTCAATTTGTACCAGTGACATGCTCTGGTAAAAACGCTCTGGTAAAGTACCGCAGGGTTCCCCGCCTCCATGCTTTCCTTGGATTCTTTCCACTGGTTTCTTTTCCACATTAGTTTCATGGCTCTAGCAGCACGAATGTTGGCCTGTCAATCAGTGTCTCAATAACTGCACTATGGACTGTCACAAAATAATAACAGAAATTTACGCCTCCCGATGAGGAATCCTAAGAATTTACTGCAAGGATTGGCACCACATTTGGTTACCAGATGACGCATGGTAATGTTTCTGTGATCCCCCAAAATGAAGTTGGCATTTGCGACTTTGAGCTGAGTTGTTTAAAAAATATTAAAAGGATTTCCATGAAATTTGGTACACGCATTAATATGCCCCAGGAATCAACAACAATTGCTTTTGTGATTTCCTGACTCTTTTTTTTTCTTTTTTTTCATCTGATGCCATCATCGGGGTGCATAATTTGCCCAATACTTTGGCATATGCACAAAATGAATGATCAGTGCTTTCTGCAAGCCAGCATTTTAACAACCACACTAAAACTTGCATATATATTATGTAACTTTTAGTGGTTAAACTGATAGAATTTAAGTTTTTGTAGTTAAAATAAAACCAACCACACAAATGGTGTGCTCCCACTGCTGAAGGAACAAGGTCCATTTTCTTAAAACTTGACAATCCACATCATATATGAAAACGAGTCCACTGCTGGGATTCCTATATGCAGTGCACGACTCTGGTTCCTTTCCCTCAGAAAGCCACAGGACCTGAAGTGAAACTTCTCTCATAGACACAGATTGTTTCTTTCACAAAGAAGCAGATGTCAGTCTGTGCAATGGAGTTTCAAGTTCTGCTAACGAGACCTCTCAACCAAATTGGGACTTGTGCTTTTTTTGTTTTTGGTTCATATGCCCAAACTGAAATTTACAAAGAAAATGTCAGCACATCTGAACAATGATCTACGCAGACACAGCTGAGCATTTGGTATGAAAAAACTTTTATCTATCAATGGAAGAAAACTAAGATTTCAATAAAGAAACTGAAGATTTAGATGACTATTGAAACAAGCTGCTGGTGCAACGAGGAAAAAAAGAAATAAAAAATGACTTCTTACCTGGTCTTTTGGCTCCTGCTGACAAAAGGCGCCCCAGGCAAAAAATAATGGCTCGCTGGTACTCCTTTACAATCTGTATACAGAGGAAAACAACATTACCATCCTGTACATGGGTAATTTGAGTCAGATTTTTTTAAAAAGCAATTGGCTTTCCCATAAAATAAGATGCATTTTTTTTCTGGATGAATGCCAAAAAATGCTTCATCTGCTTTTAAAAAGTTTTAAAATAAACCAAATAACACTGCATTTTTAAGTAGCTGACCACAATACATCCATATGGAGAAGGGGGACGCAATCAGCACACGAATGAGGGCGAGTCCATCCAGCAGCCTGATACAAAAGCCAGTGTCAGTGTTCGGGTTCTCCAAAGCTGGGGAATCGAGACAGACACAGCGTGCTTTCAACTGGTTTGTACCACCCCTGAGAATAGATAAATGCATACTGAATTTTGTATATTTGCCCATATCTGCATGTGTATTCTGATAGATGCAGGATATCCTCTTGCTGTGAACCTGGATTTCATCCTATCATACATCAGATCAGCTTTTATCCATCTCATTTTGGCAAAAGTGTTTGGTTAGTTAGGTTTAGTCTCATTTGCACATGTACTGTAACTGCTATTTGGCATTTGTTAAGCTACACACAGAAGTATTTACAGTGCTGTGAAAAAGTATATTTGCCTCTTTCTCGGTTTCGTTTTTTTGTTTTGTTTTTGCATACTTACACTTACTTGTGTCAGATTATGATGCAAATTTTAAAAATTAAAATGTGAAAAGTATTTGCCTCCCTTGTTAAATCAGAAATTAACTGCTATTAACCACACTTTTTGGGAACCTGACTTCAATTTGACAAGCCACACCCAGGCCTGATTACCGCCAGACCTGCTGAATCAAGAAATCACTTAAATAGAACCTGACAAAGTGAAGTAAAGACTTTTAAAAAACAACACATGAAATCTGAGAAACAAAGCCACTGGAAAGGGTTACAAAGCCATTTCTAAGGCGTTGTGACTCCAGTGAACCACAGTGAGAGCTGTTATCCACACGTGCAGAAAACCTGGAACAGTGGTGAACCTTTTCCAAGAGTTTCCAGAATCAAGTGCGCATCAACGAGTTATCCAGGAGGTCACAAAAGAACCCAGAAAAACATCTAGAGAAATACAGGCCTCAGTTATGGTCAGTGTTCATGATTCAACAGCAAGAAAGAGACAAAAAGGGCATTTTATGCCGTTAATGGACTTAATTTCGGTTGAGGTGCTTTGGTATGACCTTAAACAGGCCGTTGATGCAAAGCAGAGAGGAGCAAAATTTCTCCAAAGTGACGAGAGACTCGCCAGCTGCCAAGAATGGCACAACCAGTTGTTAGGTTTAACGGGCAATTACTTTTTCACACTGGGCCAGTTAGATTTGGATATCTTTGTTTCCCTTAATAAACAAAATCATCAGTTAAAAACTGCATTTTGTATTTACTCGAGTTATCTTTGTCGAATTTTAAAATCTGTTTAATGAAACATGTGAAACGTGTGACGGATATGCAAAAAGAAAAGAAAGAAATCAGCACCGCACTTCAGTCAGCAACATGCGCTCATTCAGCGCCTGGGAGGCAGAACTAAGTAATAAGTTGGACCTACAGACAGACTTTGAAGTCAGAAAGCCATTGAAAGACTAACAGTTAAGTTACAGTAGTTAGCACGTATCCGTTACTTGCTTTTAAACCAGTTTTTTAAACAGCCCAATAAATTATTGCTTATAAGACCACTTTTAAGCTTTTATAAATGTGTTAGACTCGTCAGACTGTCCTGACTTTGTTGTTCTTATGTTTACTGTAGGCTCACTAAAAGAAAACAAGTTAAATTTAATGTGTTCACATTTTTTCCCATTAAAGGTGATTCTGATCTCTGAGTCTAAGGGGACATTTTATGCTAGATATATAAGTTTCCACCATGCTTTGTGTTCTGTAACAAAGGAATTCCTCACTTTCACACAGGTGGGACAGGGGTGAGGTCACAGTGACCTTTGACCTCGAAAATCTAATACTTTTTGAGTCCAAAGAAACTTTCACCCAATACTATATTTCCATTATTATACTGTTTGCTAATAGAGTATTAATGACACCACAAATCTGTTTGACTTAAAAATGTGCATTTAAAAATTAATAGTATGACTAAAACGAGCCCCTAAGTTGGTGATAATATCTGATGTTAAGATGAGTTGCATTTGAATATTAAAGGAAATGCCCAAATTTTCACCAGAGACACTGAGCTCAGTGGTTGGAGCTCACATTTTTTTTCTGTAAAGATGGTCTGGCACACTAGTAGACCTTGACTGACAATTCAACTGCGAATCAGCTTGAAAACATAATGTACTGTGCCCCTCCTCATGGTGGTCTAGGTTAAGGAAAGATCTGCAAGGTTGACCTTTTTTTATGGCTTCCCCACATACAAATAATGCAGGTGGATTAAGACAGTCTACTCAGTGTGGCAGCTGGCAGCTAAATTCATCAGCAATTTAAACTAACCTGCTATTTATAGGCCACTGTCAGGGGTGTATTAACAGCTGAAAACAGCTTCCATTAATAACCCAGACTATGAAGGATTTGCAGTGAATTTATTGGACAGCAGTCAGAGATTTTGGTCCATATTGACATGATTGCATCAACAGTTGCTGCAGATTTTTCAGCTGCACATCATTGATGTGAATCTCCTGTCCCAGATCCGGTGACTGTGGACACCATTTGCAGTGAACTCACTGTTGTGTTTATTAAGAGACCAGAATGAGATTATTTGAGGTTTGTGCTATCCTGCTGGAAGCAGCCATGTTGTTTACACCAAATTCCAGCCCTACCACCCAAATGTTGCAGTAGAAATCAGCAGACCAGGCAGCATCTTTACAATCTTCTATTGTTCAATTTTGGTGAGCCTGTGTGGATTGTAGCCTCAGTGTGGTCTTCTGCTGCTGTAGCCCATGTGCTCGGATGTGTTGTGCTCTTTGCATACCTTGGTTGTAACGAGGGGTTATTTCAGTTACTTTTGCTTTCCTACCAGCTCGAAGCAGTCGGGCCATATTTGTCTGACTTCAACACCAACAAGGTATTTTTGAAAACTGGATATTTTCTCTTTTTTTCGTACCAATTATCTGTAAACCCTAGAGATGGTTGTGTGGGACAATTCCAGCCTATCAGCAATTTCTGAAATACTCAAACCCACCCAGCCATGCCACATTCAAAGTGTCTGAAATCATCTTATTTCCCCATTCTGATGCTCAGTGTGAAGTTCAGCAGGTCATTTTGTCTACATACCTAAATGCAGTGGGTTGCAGCAATGTGACTGGCTGTTTAGATAGTTGCACTAATGAGACGTTGAACAGGTGTACCTAATAAAGTGATAAAGTGCATGTATTCATAGAGTCCTCCTCCTGATATGGTGTAAGTTTGATATCATTTTGGCACTCTTCTTTCATTCATCATGGGAAAAACATTTCCACAAAGGACACATCTGTAAATGCCTGATCATAGCTCCTTCAGTAAGCCTCCCTTCTGCTTCTTACGGTCTCCAACGGAGGCATTTTAGGAAGTAAGACAAACTTCATTTCCAGGTCAAACAGAGAAACTGTAAAAGCCCATAACAGACTAGACCATGCATGCTGGTATAGCTCAGTAGGCTGAGCAGACAACCCATTTGTCGAAAGGCCACTGCAGGGACCCAGATTTTATTCTGCCCCTCACCCCCATCCCTCCTTTTCTGTCTGCTCTACTGTCCTGTCACAATAATAATAAAGGCCAAAATAAACCTTTAAAAAGACCATACAAGCTGCC
>VUQK01035508.1:31060-41106 GCA_015106715.1 Bujurquina vittata | reverse complement strand
ACCATACAAGCTGCCTGCAAGTCAAATGACTGGGCAACACCTCTGATGAAGTCTGTGGTTGAGAATCATGCTTGACATTTGGCACTCAAGTTTGCTTCCTTTATTTTATTACCTTTATTTTCATTTAAACACTGAAACACACACCAGTTCAAGAGTGAAATGTTGAAAGAGGTGAAGGCATGCAAACTGAGATTTTCCTTTTTTTATTTGCTCTAAATCAGAATGAATAATCATCAAACTGGACGGACTCACTTTAAATAAATGTTCTGAGGAAAAATGAGTAAGCCCCTGTATTATAAATCCCTTTACAGATCTCTACAGAGCATGCACAAATGAAGATAAAGCCATCAGGATTAAATTTTACAATCAGTAACGAAATACAACATTGCAGCAGATTTTAAAGCATATAGACCATATGTAGACACCAGTTGACGAATTGCTAGTGTTTTTTTCTCTCTTTTAATCAATCCATATTTGTAAGCCCCTTCCGCATTAACACCAGTCATTTTAGTGACAGAGCTGTTTGTTGAGTTCAGGTGGTGGCATGCACAGAAAACCCAGGCAAAGTGCAATTATCCTGGGGAAAACGAAGGGGCAGTGGCTGTGCGTGTGTGTTGCAGCGGTCTAGAGCTCCACCTCACCTAATCCTCTTTTAATTAGGGTGAGAGAAAATGTGGAACCCCTCCTGGATTAGTCACAGCACATTGACAAAGCACCAAGCTGGGACCAATGTACAAGACTGGTGGCCAATGTGGCCAGTTAGGTACAGTGAAGACCCTCTCGTGTGTGAAAAAAAATACCGCTCCATCTCCCTGAGGCTACCTGGGGTTTGGCCTTCCTGCAGCTGAAACCAAAGTGCATTTGGTCTCTGGTGAACTGGGAGGATAAGTTACAGCATATGATTCGCTCATTTCCAATCCTTCCCCCATTTTCACTCCCACTTGATAGGCTGCTCGATCTGCAGCCACACTTGCTCCCTATTATCCACCCTTTTTGCTAATCCTACAGGGTACTTTGTCCTCCTCGTTATCGTTCCTCATCCCCAACTATCTCTCTTCATGCTCTATCTGCCCATTTCTCAGTCTCCCCTTTTCTTAGCCAATAATAGAGGTTCAACCTCACGCTGATGGGGATTAAGGTGAACAAAAGAATCAATTAGGAGCCAAATAGTCCGCACAAGTATTTGAAATATGTAGATAGGGCTGACATTGGCTGGTTTGATGTATCACAGTGCAAAGTAATGTGATTATTTATAGATTACAGAGAGTCATGTCAGTAGCCTGAAGATTGCATCCTAAATTCAAGTAGGTGGTGTAAATACACATAAATCCATATTTAATGAAATGCAGGAAGTATATTTAACTTGTATAGTTTTAAAGTTTCATGAATCCATGTCTTTTGTTGTTTTAATATTTAAATAAAACTACTCAAACAGAGACACTTGTCTGGACATATTAAATCTGCTGCCAGTAAGACTTCTGTTTTCTTCAAATAAACAAATAAATGAATATAGACTACAGCTGTTTGGTAGAGTGATTTAATAAATGACCACTAGGGGTCATTGAGGTGGTTCCATGAAGATCTTCATTCATGGTGTCACTGTGAGCAGCCAGCCACACTGAGCAGTGGGTGAAGTAATATGAGAAAAAAAAATGTATTGAATGTGGATATGAGTGGGTGGATAACTAAGAAAAAAAACAGTTAGCAAGTTTTTAATAACCCAAACTGAGGAGTCAAACACAGGTTTGTTCAGCACACACAGAAACGGACTGACGGCGGAGCACAGTTTGTTTGATGTACTGCGCAGGATGATTATTCCAGGCCTTATTGTACAAAGGTTCCTCTCACTGATATATGGGTATTTATGTAGTTTATGTAGAAATGTGTAAGACATAATACTGATAAACAACTGAAACGGCTTGCGGATTGATAACGTGACTAGACAGCAGTCATTATTTTTTTCCATGAATAATTTCAGTGTCTGATCCAGTCTGAATAAAGTATCTCAACTTGTTTCCAGCTGTTTATATCCCCACTGGGGCATCAGTTGTCAAGTTTTAATATTTGAATGCTGCAGTGACAAAAAGGTGTCGCCATCGACTCAGTACCACCAGAAAGTTTATGACCAAACAGAAATGAGTAAATAATGACTTTGATCGGTTGGGGTGAAATGAGGACCAGGTATTGTGATAATCACGGTGGTGGTGGTGGTGGTGGTGGTGGGGGGATGATGATCATTCACTCGTTGCAAAATTCTGAAATTTGATGTCCCATCCTGGCCTGTGATGGACTAGCCTGCCTTTAGCCCTGTGTCAGCCGGGATAGGCTCCAACTCTTCTGCAGTTCGAAGCTGGAAAAGCAGTTTTATCTTTCTCACAGCGGAACTGACCATATATTAATTTTCTAGTTTAATTTAAAAAAAAAAGATGTTAAATTTCTTCATGCATAATTATGACTTTAGTACTCACCCATAACTACACAACTGATTATGTTTGGAAAAACTTGAGTTTTAAATGATCCAGTTAGGATGAGTTACATGAGGGAGGAGTTCCACAAAAATAGCAGTTCCACAGTGTGTGTGTGTGTGTGTGTGTGTGTGTGTGTGTGTGTGTGTGTGTGTGTAACAGCATTGTCTCCAGATATGAAAATAGGAGCATGTGACACAATTATTGTAAACTGTAGTTTATAAACTAAGGATAAGGAGGATATAACCCTGTGAGATTTCTGTTTGCTTGTTTGTTTGTTTGCTTGTGTGTATATTTATCATCCCTGTTGATAACACACTTTTCAGGGTTACAAAGGTAAGTTTTAAACCATTGTAGAGCTTTGCCATGGAAGCTGGAATGTCTCGAAACAAGAATATCTTTTGAAAGATCTTTTGATGGAATCAACCAAAGTTGATTAAAGTTTGGCTATTGCAGCTTTCATAAATTCAACAAAATAAATTCATCCACCAGAGGATATAGAAACATATCAATGTGATAAAGTACTGAACTCCACGTTTGTTGTCATTGACTCCAAAAAAGTGGACCGAGGTCCCCTGTTGGGCCGTGAAGCTGCTGCAGATCACCCACAATGAATACATTTTTAAAGCCAAGTAACCAGTTAACCAAAATTCTTAATTCTTATATGGTTTTACATTTTTTAAATGAGTTTTTTTTTCTAATTATACATTTTGAACTTTTATATGACCCAATCCTAGAGAAATTAACCTGTAAAATAACAAACACTTACAAGCTAAAATGCTTCAGGAGTGGTTCCAAAAGCAATTGGATTTGTTAAAAGCGATTTTATTAACATTTTAAAAACATTTTAACTGATGAAGTAAAAGGATGGGATTTAAAAATTAATTACTTATTGTTATTCTTCATTTTCTTCTTACTTTTGATCCTAAATTCCTCTAATTTATCCATACATCTATATATATTTAAGCTGTCCTGTAAAAACTACATAATAGCAAGCAAACAGCCAAGCAATAATGGATGGAGGTAATTAAATGCTTCAGCAACTGCTGAGCTACATTTTTTTCTTATACTGTGAGGGAGGAAGAACTCGTGATTGCCTCCTAAAGGTCACCTTGTTTCTTTTGTCCAAAAGAAGGCAAAGACTGATGAAATGATGTGAGGCAAACTTGCAACCTTCCCATTATCAGATTAAACCATCACGGAATCGTATATTCTTGTCATGACTTGGCAGACTAATGCGTGATGTAAACCTTTGACATTGAGCTTATACGTCTGTTGAGAGAGAAATACTCAGAGGATAATGTTCAATTTAGAAGCTTTTTAATGCACCCTACGGAAGCATCACACAGTCAGTTTATGTGGACTAAACAGGAACATTAAAGTAGAGACGGACCAGACCGAAGTAGCGAATAGCACAGTGGACAAACTTCAGTGGACTTCACCTCTTCCTGCCTTAGACCCGGTAACACTGGGTGGCAGTGTATACCTCTAAACAGGAGAGATTTCACTTTCTGCTTCCAGCAGAGGAGCTCAAATTGTGAAAGGCACTGAGGTTCGACCACTCTGATGCTTAACTGAGGCAAAGACATTACCACAAGGTCTGAGTGTCTGTGGATTACTTTTCTTCCCTTGTTCATTATTGGTTAAATAAATAAATAAATATTTTTGTCTGATTTCATAACATAACTGAAGGGCTGCAGTTAATTATTATACAAGTTTAATTTTGTAAAGCTGTCATGGGTCATTTCAAATGTCTTGAATATTTTGTTTGCCTCTTGTCAACCTTTTTTCCTTTGAAAATGCACCACCTACTGTTTAAATCGATCCTTTAAATAATGTTACAGATCTCAAAACGTCCACATTTCAGCATTATTTACATTTTATTTAATATTTTGCTTATTTGTGTTTTTATTTATTTTGTTTACTGGCAGCAGATTGGCATCAGCAGCAAACAGAAATGTGAACATTTTGTACAGACAGCAGAGAAACTCATTTCCAATGCAGCCTAATCTCTCAAAGACTTGTAGTGAGCTCTTCCATATAAGCAGTGCATTATTCCCTGAGCCGGAGGGGATTTATCAACTCTGCATGAAAGAGCAAGTAGGGTCAATTATAAAATCACACTATATGTTTTTTCCTCTTAGTTTCTATCGCTCTTCTTTTTTTCTTCGTCTGAACATATTTCAAAAGAATCAAATCCAATATGAAAAAAAAAAAATCTATTTACTTTTGTATATGTAATACCAGATTATCTTAGAAAAGTCTACAACAACTGCGAATAAGCCTCGAACATACAAATTTTACTCCAAAAGTTGACAGCGAAGACAGAGGTCACAGGGGTCACGGTGAAGATAAGCTGAGAACTTGTAAATCCTGTCAATCTGTTTTCAAATTACTGCAGTAACAGCATGCGAGGTGTTGTTTCCGTGTATTATGGTAATGTAATAGTTGAGGCAGGCCTTGGTCTGCAGCTCCTGTTTGTTCGCAGGTACTGCGCTCGCTGCGTTTGGCATTCTGCTCCACTTCTCCCACTGAAATGAGTTCTCTCTCTCTCCCTCTAAACTTACAGAGGATGCGGCGCCCACACAGCTGTTCTCCCCTGAGCTGGCGTACATAAAACATAAAAGGCGAGCCTATATGAAAAATGCACAGAGCGCTGGAATATAATGTGCTTGATACCCTGCTGCTGTCGGGCAGGAGAGAGATAAAGAGAGAGGCCTGCCCTGGATAGATTCCTTTTCTGCAGAATTCGTTTGACTGCAGGCTTGGATGGATGCCTGTGCAAACATTTACTCACCACGCTCAATCCATGGATCACATTACAAAGATTGATTGTTCACTTGCCTCTCACCCTCCACTGTTTCATTGGACAATGTGAAATCAAATGGGATTTCTTTTTTTTTTTTCGAAAGAGGAGTATCTGAGGGGTAGAGTTGTTATGCACAGAATAAGTGCTTCTCAAGGAGATGTGAACGGGTGTGTGTATTTTTTTTGAGCAAATTCCTCCCATTGTTCTTGTGTATTCCAGATGAATTGAAATGCTGAGTGCCAGACAGTGAAAACAAATCAAAATGATTGTTCGGGTTGAAAGAGTGGCACATGGCACCTTGTTTCCCTTCCTCATGTCGCCATGCAAATTAGCCGAGCTGCCGTGTGAACTTGTAAAGCAATTAATTTGTAACACACAGGTGCCTCGCTACCTACCGCTGCGTAATTGCAAAGTTCACAAAAAAAAAGTGAAATTATAAAAGGGGAACACTTGAATTGTACACACTCTCTTTGGAGAATTTGTAGTCCAATTAAAGCTCAGTGCACAGACACTGCATCCATGTGGTTGTGCCGAACCATAATCATCATTTCAAGCGATTGCCAAATATTGACTCAGTTGTTTTTAGGGGCCTCTGGGTACTGCATCAAGGAGCCTAACTAAGAAAACAATTGCCCAGGAGGCAGGGAGCAAGGAGTGGAAACTCATAACAACATAATCTGAAAATGCCTCTGGTCCCTCGGTGCGCTACAGAGAACCAGATCGAAACAGACATTACTCTCAGTTCAAGGTGACCCACAGCTTTTACCCCAGTCTTTTCCAACCAACTACACCAGCCAAAGCGAATCAGATATAAAACATGTAATTCAGTGCAGCAGGCAGACATGCTCCCCTAGTGTTTTAATCAATAAAAACGTCAAAGTAGGTAAAAATGAGCACAGGCACAGTGGAAGATTCTAGTGTTGGTGTGTCAAAACTGCTCAAGTGAAAGTAAACTGCAGCGAGCAGGTGGTCTGACCCCAGAGATGAAAGGTCAGGACGCAGGACACTGGTCTCTCTCCTCAGCTAACCTGCTTTCAAAATAACCAAACTGATCCAGTGCTACAGCAGATTAGCCCCCCTCTGCTGCATCTTGTCCTCTCCTGCCAACACATCCGCACTCTCTTTTCCATTTCCCCTAGGTGTCTTCCTCCTATCATCATTTTCCTACCCTCCCTCCTCTCGCTCGCCCCCTCACATCGTTAGCATTTAGATAGTTGAGAGCAGAGGAGCTTGGGTAATAGGCTTTTCCCTTCCCTCCATCCCTCTTTCTCCTCATGCTCAAATCAGCTGAAGTAAGAGGGATTAAATCAAAAGAACAACAATGATGATGAGAGCAACTGTGAGGGAGAGAAAGGGAGAATCAGGGGATGGTGGGGGTGGCGGAGCATAACGCTTGATCGGCTGTGAGCTCATTAACCCAGGCCTTGACAGAACTGATGTTAGAGGTGATTGGAGATTATCACATTTAGGAGATACTTCATCCCCTTATCTCACTTGGCTCCACCCCACTCGCACCCCCCCCCTCCTCCTCCTCCTCCTCCTCACCCTTCTTTTGCTGTGGCCACTGTGGCTCTCTTTCTCTCAATTTCATCCAGGTCAGCTGTCCCCGGTTCAATTCTCCTGGGTCCTGGGAGTGGGGAGGGGCTCGCAGATACCATCGACACCGGTTCCTGTGTCTGCTTGATCTCCTAATTCTGCTTCATTTAAACTTCATCAACTGTTCCACTGGACCGGAAGCGGAGAAGAATGGGAACAGGTTGCGTGGAAACAGCTTTCTCTCCCTAGCTCCTCTTTTGTTGTTCGATCTGATATGATATCCCCAAAGCTGCTGCAGCAACCCCTGCACACACGCGCATGCACGCGCACGCACGCACGCACGCACACACATTTCGCCTCCCCTCGTGAAAGGCAGATTTTGCACTGCAAAAAAGGTCCAGGATTGTTATGTACATTGATTTTCATTATTGTTAGCATTGTGTTGTGTCTTATGATGGCACTTTCTAGGCTGAGATGTACTCTAAGCTAATAATGGGCTCTTTCTGTTTACCAGGCTAATGGCATCTTTTCTTTAGAAAAAGAAAAGATGCCATTAGTTCTTTTATCTCGTGCACCTTAGGTTACCTGGAGATTCAAAATGGGCCACAGGTGCAGATGATTATCTGTCTCTCTGGGTTAGGACTCTCAGCTGGGGTAATCTCCAAACCCATGCAACCATAGTTGGATATAGTGGTTAGCAAAACTGATGGATAGATAGCTGATTTATGGGAATTGTGTATAGCATTGTCTGAGACTGAGACTCATGCTCATTTGTTTGTCCATCACTAATAGTTATGATTCAGTCCTTCTTAACAAGCTTATTTTTTGGAAGGTAAATGATAACAAGTAACACACCTATGAAAGCTGTGCATGGCTACAGAAGGTCACTGGTGTCATACAAATATGAAGTCCTTTGGTATTACTGGACACAAAAGGGACCTAATACTTATTTCCAGTGGAATTGTTTTATTTCTGGATACTAGAGTTGCTTTGCATGATTTACAGTTCAAAACAATGCTCATTATTATTATACTGGGACTTGATGCAGGTCCTAAGTTCCTCTGTCTGTAGCTTCTTTACCTTTAAAGAACTTCAGATGATCAGATAAATAAAATCTTTCTAATTCTTATTGGGTTGGTGGGGCTCCCATGCTCATGACCATATATATTTTATATGTGTGTGTGTGTGTATTTCTGCTGCAACCCCATAAACTCAGACACACACATACAAATTGGGAAAAGTTCCTAATCCTGCTGGCCCTGAACGCTGTGCATTCCCCTCCCTCCTCCCTTCACACTGGGAAATTTAGCATGCCCCCTCGGCTGAGGCAGAAAATGAGATTACTGTATTTAAATGACTATGGTAATGGTGAGCATGCTGCCGGGCCCCCGTAGGATAGGGGATTTATACCGTGCTCATTGTTAGCAGTTTTGCAAAGTGCCATCGTCCTGCTCCAGCTCACAATGGGAATGTCATTTAAAAGACATTTCTCTTTCTTTCTTGCTCCCCCCTCCCTGCTTCTTTTCATGCCCCGCTGTTCCCCCATCAGCCCTGTGTAGCAGTCCCCAGGAGGGCCGGTCTCCGAGCATGTGTGTGAGCGTCAACGTTCTCGACCCACCAGTCCAGACATAAGGTGAATATTCTTCATTCAAAGATGGACTAGAGTGATTGGACACGGTCAGTCTGTTTTGGAAGACATAATCCAATCTATGTTTGTAATGAAGTGCGCTCTCTGAGGACAAACACCATGTGTATGCTGCAGACACGGAGACCAGGTGGCCAATAGGTCAAGTGCCTCATGTACCTGCGTGACTTTTAAAAGCGAGGATTTATTCTGTTTCCTGAGGACGGAGGAGTTTGGTGTAAAAACTCAGTTCAGTGTGATAACGCTGACTGATACACTTTTAACCAAACTGTAATGGATTACAACACTACAAAACTTTAGGTACAAAATAAATGATTTGCAAATAGTGAAGCAGTTCTTGTCTTATTTACAAAGAGCATTTTTGGATTTATTTAGGATAATCAGCAACTCCTGGATCAAGAAAAATAATGATTATAGTTACACATTTAACTTTTATACCAACTGTAATCACTGAAATGCTCTCACTTTAGTGTCATAACGTCTTTGGATTTTTTTTTTCAAACAAAATAAAAAACAATTTAGGAATTTGTGGTGAGCACTATTTTCAGAATTTTACACTAAGGCTGTCAAACATATAGCCAAGGTGGCAGAACCAGTTCCCCCAAGGGTGCAGTCTCGCACACCGGATGGCTCTGCGAACATTGTAAAGAAAATTGCAAGGAAAAAAAAAAGGCAACAATGTTTTCACTTCATTTTTCACCTGGATACATTGAGTTGCAAGTTGTTAAGTTAATGTTAATTTCATCGGAGATCTGACATGTCGTCAGTTTCCGAGTCTTCCTACTCCTAAAGACGAGTTCCTTTACTGACAGTGGACTGACTCAATGTGGAGAAACACTTGTGTGGTTGTGTGTTTTTTTTCTTAAACTGGCCATTGTTCAAACTCACAGATGATGTAAAATAAAAATAATAAACTGCATTTAAAGCAGCAGCTGTACAACTACAGTATGTCTGGAATTAAACCAAAAAATAAACACTGCATTGGTGAGACGGTAAAGTCACAGAGGTATCTTAAATTGTGTTAACTTTGGTTTTAGCTGTCCTAGAGAAGGATGAGCTTTTTAAAAGCTATAACAACATTATCATTCCTTCTTTGTTTTACATTGTCCATCTACATGTATCATGTATTACAGCATATTTTTCACTTTGGTAAAATTTAGAGTTAGTACAACTCTTTATGATCCAATATCACGGGGACACTCGAGGGCCTACCGATCACAAGCGCATGGCTGGATTGGAAGATGAACATGCTATCAGGTTTGATAGGCGTCTTGCTCGAGTAGATCTTTGGTGACCTTGTGTTATGGTCGGTGGTCACACACCTTGATTGTGTGAATTCGTGTCAAACAGCTGCCGTTGTGAACACTGAGGTCTGTTCTGAGAACTTCAGGGGTTTGATTTGGTTAAATCACAGGCGGGCTGGGGGGAGAGCACTTGCACTACAATCTTGGCCGTGGCCTTGTTCCATATCAGTGATCACTGAGGACAGGCCGCTGATCCAAGCTAACTGTGGAAATTATCCATGTGCTCCTTATGGAGTAACAGTGAGGGCTGTAACAAAAAAAAAAAAAAGGGGGGGGGGGGGGAAACG
>VUQK01035508.1:20072-31040 GCA_015106715.1 Bujurquina vittata | reverse complement strand
AAAGAAAAGAGAAAAAAAAAAAAAAAAAAGGGGGGGGGGGCTATCCGTAAAGAAAAAAGATGAGAACAACACAGACACAGAGGAGGACACTGGAGAGAGGGCTGCACAGAAATGGAGTAACGGAAAGAAAGAGGAATGTGCTCATAGGAACCAAAGGACGCCGACTGTGAGCTGTGATGTTGCTCTGCGTCACAGAGCACTTCATCTTAGGTGGGTTTTTCTCCAGGTCCCCTCCACTTCCATCCGGCCCCCCTGCCACCAACCATCCCCATCCCTTGTCCCTCTCTGCCTCCAGGGCTCCCTGCTGCACGCCTGATCTATTGGTTCTCAGCAGCGTGTGGAGTGATAAATCATGGGAATGGAGGCCGGCGATGATTAGGTTGCGGGGTGCAGAGATGGAGGGAGAAGAGAAAAGAGAGGACGGATGGATTGGAGGTGGAGGAGGAGGAGGAGGAGGGGTGAAGGTGGGCCCAGCAGCCTCGTGTACAGCAGACAGGTTACTGATGGTGTTTGTTTCTCCCAGGCCTGTACCTGTGCAGGGGGCAGATTCTCCTGGGTGTTACATAAAGGAGCTATGGGTCTGCCGGGGCCCCGACGCAGCTTCAAGAACACATAAACTGAGCTGGAATTACCCAGGCGATGAGATATATATGGGCACAGTAGCATTGCTTATTCTGGCCAAGACCATTATATCAGCCCTGCTGCTGAGACGAAGAGGAGAACGAAGAGGAGGAGGAGGAGGAGGCGGCAGAAGCGGCGAGGGATTGGGACGAGCCCTTGGGAGCAGAAAATGTAGATTAATACTGTTGCATATTTTAGCACAATTAAAACTTCATTTGTCTAAATGTGTGGACTTTAGCCTCATTTAAGCCTTGGTGGCTTGGTAGTTTTTTTGAAAAGGGAGAAATTAAGACATTGACCGGGAAACATTTGCAGCTCATCATCAGAAATAAAAACAACTCTGTTTTTTTTCTTTTTTGTACTGTGACATTTTAAAAATGGATACTTACACCTTATTTTGCCCAACTCCAGGAAACTGAGCTCCCTGTCAATTATCGATACCCCCTCCAAATCTGATTATATAAACACTGAGAGGAATGTCGATGAGATTTGCCTGGAACTTGAGCAAAACTTGAGTTTATTGCCTCATTGACAGAGATTTGCCAGTCAAGCACCCTTTAGCCTGTCACCTTTTCCCAGGTAACAAATCCCCCTCATGCCGCCATGTCTCAGGCAGAGGAGTCGAAAAACACAAACACGAGCAGGGATAATAATGAACAAGCTTTTGTGTATGTGTGTGTGCACGTGTGTACGAGAGACCGGGAGCGGGATGTGCCACAACAAGCCCCCCTCAAATTGTACAACCCGATTTTACTGCTCGCCCATTTAATGGCTGTTCTCTGTTACTGTATGTTTCATCAGCGGCGCAGGGTGGCAGGTGGGAGGGATCCTGCCTTTGGAGGAGCGGAGAGGGGCTTTGTTTGCTTTAGTTTACACGCTCGCTCGTTGTTTGTTGCATGTTGGTGCGCCAGCTCTGTGCCGTCAGCCTCGCTATCATCACGTCTGACAGCTTCGCGGCCATGTTTTGAAGGGAGAGGAGGAATTAAAAGATAGGGATGGGTGGGAAAAAGGAAGAAAGGATCCAGGTGTTGTGGTTTAACCTCACCTGCCAAGATCTTACAAACTGTTTTTCTTTCTGGATCGCTGGTTTGAGGTTCAGACAGAGGGTACAGAAGGCACTTTCAGAGCTAATGTGGGTGATTCTCTTCTTTTTCTTGGGTGCATGAGGAGAGGAGGGGAGGGGGCCTAGGATTACAGAGATGATCCTGCCATTCATCCTAGCTCTAAACAGAGCCCCGTCTTCCCTCCCCAAACCCTGCTAATTCCCTTTTGATGAGGCGTGCTAAATAAATCCTATTTCCACGCCTTTATTCCCCACCGACTCCTGGAGCGTAGATCAGGGACGCAGATTTTAGGGGCTTCTGCCGCCGTTTGGGACCCACAATGGAGCCCGTCTGCATGGCAGCCCACTTCGTCCAGTCAGCCTCATTATGATTTCACCCCAACACATGCCCAGTGGCCCACAAACACACACACAGGCAGACTGACACATTTACACATATAGTTCCACAGAAATACGCTCTGATGGCTTTGTGCAATTGCTAGGACAAATGCTGGACATCATGTCATGTACTTCAAATTTGTTGTTGGAGTGTAAAAAGATACTCCAGGTGACTGTGTGTATGTGTGTGTTTGTGTTTGTGTGTGTGTACTGTACATCTCCCTCCTGTCCTGTCGGCCCTTCCACTCTCACATGCTGAGCCCCTGCGCTCGGCTATGACGCTAACAAGCTCCTCCGTCTCTCCGGCTCTGTCTACACCGGGGCCCTGTTATTAATGGGGACCAGCTGGGAGTGGTGAAGGTACATGCACAGCCAGACAAAGCCCCATATATAATCATAAAGTCATAACAAACGACCTGATGTAAATGAGGATGGGGGTGTTCTGAGGAAGGCTCGGTTTGGAGAGAATAGGGCCACGGAAGCTGGGGTGCAGTAAATGAAGAGCGGAGGGTGTTGTCTTCCATCAAAATGGCCAGTGCCCTCTTGGCTCACTGGCAAAGACCAGCCTGCCCGACCTTTGACCTCACCCTGGACGTGGCGGGAGGTCAAGTCTTGAGAGACGGCGTCGAGTACCTCTCCGACGGCTCATTTCTCTGCTGATGGGGCAGTTAGCCTGAGAAGAATGCTGCCTCCGTACGTGTCAAGGCAAACAAAAGACAGCTTCCCAGACTCTCTACTGATAGCTTGGCCTCTTTGACATATGGCACCACTACAGTGTGCACTTTACTCGCTTGTAGAGTCATGGAGAATTTTCTTATTTTGAGGTGAAGCGATGATTACTGTTATGTTACAGGCGGTGAGAATCCTAGCCTGCTCATTTGCAGTGTGCCTCTGCACTGGTGAGGCTTACGCAGACACATGCTTCCAATTAGCCGGGCTTCTTCATGTAAATGCTTCATAAATTATCCTGCCTGCCCCGGGATTAGGTGCTCATAAAGAGAGTTAGCATCTCAATAAACAGCGCAGGTTGTGTGTGGAGAGCAAATTAGTGGGATGGAAGAAGGGTAAAGAAAGACGTATGAACTGGGACTGGGTGAGGTTAAACCATGAACTATCCAAACTGTACCAAATTGCAAGTGACTGTGGTCTATCAGGGCAATTTAAAAGGTGACATGGTATCTCCTGACATGCAACCTCTTCATACTTTTCTTTTAGGGGTTGTGCAGCGACCTTCTGGTCAGAGATGGTGACTTAGAAAGAAACAGCATATAGTTGATATGCATTCTTAGTATACATCAGTGTTGACCACTGGTGTACATAAATAAATCAGTTTTATTGATGTTACATTATAGGAGCACCGGTTTTCCCAAATATGCACACCATGTACGTGTGCATATGTGTGCATGTAACATTGTAATTCACCTAAATAAACAGCACATATGTTTATTCTGCTACATATATGAGTTATATTTGGACTGAATTTTTGAGAAGTTCTTGTTTAATGAAGCAAATTATTCAAATTTAACCTTAGTATGTTAGCTTATCTACATCTTCCAGGTCTGAAAGCAAATCCAATGCGAGCCCTAAAGCTGCATACTTTCTAATAATCTCAAATCTGCAATCCAATCTCATTGTACATCCTGTATGATGACACTAAAGGCATTCTATTCTGTTCTAATGAGCAGCAGGGGGCGAGTCCTCTGGTTGTGAAATGAAGCCCAAATTTTACTATAATGTCTGTCCACTAACTCCCACACAATCAGGAGTTGAGCAACCAGACTCAGCACACATTTGCATCTTAGGTCCCACATATTATGACATCATCATCATCTTGCCTGGCAACCACCAACCAACCAGTGAAAATGACTCATGACTTTTATACAACTAAAACACCTTGTAAAATCACTATCATTTTAATTTTGTAACTATAGCATCTATTTTATATGCATAATGCTTAAATAGTATGTTCTTATCTATATCAGATAACGACGTCTTCGTGTTGACAAGTAACCTCCTAACAGAATAAAATGGCATGGACCTGTACTCAGAGGCGCAGCTATAAACTTACTGAGGTGTATGAGGACACATTTTTAGCCCCCAAACCCGTGCGTATGCGCACACTAACACACACAAAGACACACACACACACACGCACTCACTCTCTCCAGGTTTAGTGTGTCCATGTGTGCAGATCTCTCTTATTCACGGACTTATAAAATTAAAGGTTTTCTTCTATCATTTCACATTTTTTTATATATAATTATAATTTCTATAATTTCTTCTATAATTTATCTGTTTTATGATTCACCATCTAGTTAAAAAAATTGTAACAAGTTCCCTTATTTTTCTTGTTATGATCTGTTATGTTGCAACTACAGCACACAGCTGCAGAACAGTGAACTGTTCTTTTACTCCGAGTAACTTAAGCTAACCCAGGTATTTAAAAGCCTCCTCTTGATACACTGACATAACTTACCGACTGTCTTTAAACCACTTTGAAAAGCGTTTTTTCATTCCGCCATGTTGGACGTGAACGTTCTTCCATTTTGTCACTGTTAAAATGAACATTCCACCATGTTTTCACTTTAGACGTGAACATTCTGCAATGTTGCCACTTTAGACATGAACTTTCTGCCCGGTTGCCATGGTAGATGTGAACATTTTTATCCTTGTCCCTCTTCTGTTTTGTGCCCCGGTGCTACCTGTCTTCAGATGGTAGCATGATTCAAATGAAAACGGTCGCAATCGAGCGTGTTCTCAAAAGCCCGCGCTGGAGCACCTTTTGTGTGTGTGTGTTGTGTGTGTAGAGGGGCCGACAGGAGGAGGGGAGGTGAAGGAGCACAGGGGCGACTAATCAGCGCCGTGCCTCTGTTATTGATCATATCATATGCACAGCTGTTCAAGACAAAAAATGCTGACAAGAGAAATAATTTTCCCGCATCGCTTTCTGCGGTTATGCATATAGTGCATACCCGCTTTTTGCACCACTGACTGTACTAGTGTATATAAAAAGCTATGAGAAACTGACCCCACTGCTAACTTAATCTCTAAATATTTTCCTGAGGGCTTTATAATCTGAGTTACTAGCTTAACATCTCATCTAATACAACATGGGTTCATTTTTTTTAGTACCATGATTGAATCACAGTATGATTTAGGGCGGGCCCTCACTGTCTTTGAAAAGTACCATACAGGCGTGCAGCATGCCTTGGATTCTTGCCATGTATGGTTTGCCAAACACCATAACGGAAACGAACATCAAGGCTCAACTTGAAGCTTCAAAGCTAGACTTCAGTGGGTGACATCACAGTGGCTGTGTCTCTCTTTTATGTACAGTCTATGTATATTACTCATAAAGTGAAATACAAACAAATTTTTTTAATTTAATCTTCCTGAGCGTACAAATTTTGGGGTGAGTGTATGTTGTATGGATGATGACAGCCTAGTTAGGGTGCATACCTCACTGTTCCAGGTTCAGTTCCCAGCCAGCAGGACCGTTACTTCATCTCATCCTCCTGCTCTCTCTGTTCAGATATTGTTTCGCTTATAAAGGGCAATAAATAAATAATGTAAGAAAGAGAGTTGCAAGGGGAAACTCCAGGTGCAAGAGTGTGTTCCACAATGATGTAATTATGCTCAAGGACAATTAGTGCCACTGAATATTTGTAGTATTTTTCTAACGTATTGATAAATCTTGGGTACACTGTACCTAATGTATTTTAGTGTCACATGGCTGTTAAATTAAGGCATTATTTAATCAAAAGAAACTGAGTACAAAATCAACTTTAATGAGTAGATTTTTGAGGTTTCTAGGCTGCAATGCTCCGTGCAATGTGAGAAACTTATGTATAATGTCGGTTTCATTTCGCCAACTGCCTTTAACCTTATGATATATCAAAGCGAGAAAAGCAAACGCAACTTCTGACAAGTGGAAATGAGTGAATGCTTCGCATTTTTCTTAAAATAAAAAATGATGACCACTGTCACTTGAGGTCTGCCAGTACGCCCGAGTCTCCTCTGTTAGGACGGTGATGATTGTGCTTTTCCCCTCCCTCACAGTACAAATCAACCCTGTATCACAGTGTAAAACCAGAACTTCTCCTAAATGGCACCGGCTGTCTGGGAAGTACGTGACAGGATGATTTGATAAAGCAACGTGCTTCTGTTCAGTCTAACAGATAATAGCAGAGGCATTACGAGAATTAGGCTGTTTGGTTTGTGCAAAGGTGCGTGGTGTTCGAGGGGCTTTTGAATTCTGTCGGCGACATAAAGCGCCTGTAAACACAAAGCACAAAGAAGCCTTAACGCACTAAACCTCAGGCCACACTGGCCATACAATGGACTGTCATATTGAATTGGCCCAGAGCTGTGGGAGAGAGGCTGGTTAAGAAGACGCAGGGTGGGAGTTAAGCTGAGAAAGAGAGCCCAGCATGACAGACACTTGTCCATGTAACAGCACTGCAGAAACTCACACCGGGCTCTCAACAACACTCTGCTTTACTGTCGATCACCAAGACACTCAGCAACACCGCCTGTCACCTATGCATGTAATATAAATGCAAGCTCACTTTTTCTCTGTGATATATATCAACCAACTCAGAGGAGCAGACAGAGACTGACACACATGCGCACACACTCTCACACACGCTCACTTTTGAATACAGCACCACACAGACAGTCAATAACAGAATGGGGTGTGAGATTAAGCCTAAGCCCACCTTCTTTTCATGTGGCAGAGCAGCCGCTGCCCCGAGATCTGGCACCAGATGGCGCTGTGCCGGTTGGTGCCAGGAGATAATCGGGACAGATCGGGCTGCATTACTACCCATTATCTTCTAATTATTCTTGTGTGCAGCGCTGATCCTGCCGTTTGTGTAAGTGGATGGCACAGAGAGCCTGTCGCCCCCGGCAGCACGAAAATCCTCCCTACTTCCCTCACCCCCTCTGGGGAGGGAAGGAGAGATCAGCCAGGGGAGGGAAGGAAGGAGGAGCTGCTGGGTAAGGCAGCCAACCTGAGAGACGAGAGATGCGTCTTTGTGAGATATAACACAGGCATCGGTTTTCATAAAGTGACACTCAGTGATGTCAGAAAGAGGAGATCCTAGTGACCTTTGACCTTTGTGCCGGTCTCACATAAAGCAGCCTCTTACTCCTCGATGATCATCTTTCTTCTGTGATGACTCTATAAAAACACGATAAGGATACAGTTCATGTCTCCCAGGCTCCATTTGTACTGTGCCTTTATGGAAAAAGGCCCCAACCCCCTCTACCCCAAAGGATAGCGCTAACTGCGCAGAGGCATATGGCTTACCATGTGCTGGGTCCCACATGCACACTCTTAAGCGCGATTCTACCCAGAACATCTTCGCTTAATTATCAGCATTTTGTTCAGCATCCTCCTATTTTGCATATTAATATCTGTCAGCTCGGTATGTAATATGTGGAGATGAAGGCTTAGGCTACGCTAAAGTACAGCCGTAAACACAGGCTTCACCGAGCAAGAATATACATGTTCAGTTGCATCAACTCCCACAGGGTCCAAGATGATGTGTGTGTTTTCAATACCTTTTAACCAGGTCTCAGGTGTGCCGTGTGTATATAGTACGTTTGTCAAAATCTTGAAGTGACATATGAGCTCTATGCAATGTTTTATTTGTGAACATCACAACCAACACATCATGCTTACCCACCAAGACGCGCATTTGCATGCTTTCACGCACGGCGTATGGTACCCATCTTTCCGACTGACGTGTAATAAAACACGGCGTGGCATTGTTGATCAATCTCGCCAGCCCACGGGCCGCACAGCGAGGGCATGTACATGCAAATGAGAATAGCTAAATGCCACTGAGGGGGTGGAAGAGGGAGGCAATCACTTCAGCTGACAAACAGCGCAGGAAGGGGGAGATGCAGTCAGACAGGGAGGGGGTGGGGGTGGGGGGGTATCCAAGGGGAAATTTTTAATGCAAGGTGATCCAAGAGAAATAAAAAGAGCGAGCTTAATTACAGGAGGCACTGCGAGAGATTAGTTCATCTTCACCACAGTTTGAAAGTACAGGTTAAAAAGAAGGAGCACAACAACTGCGGCGCTGATAATTTATCTGAATAAAAACAACAACAAACAGAAGTTCTGTATGTTTCTGCGTGTGTGGCAGCGGCAAACCGGAGGGCTCTGATTAAAATGTAAGAGAGGCTTCAGCTAAGACCTGAACCATTCTCCGCCAAGCTGGGGTCAGGTCAACTGATCTGGGGGCCACTTGGGCAAATCCCAAACACAAACACAGCAGAAGAAAGGCACAGAAAGCACGCGGAGGCTAGCGGTATAAAGCATGATAGAACTCGTCCATGGGAAGATGAACAGCGAGGGAGATCATGAAGGGGGGAGCTGATTAACCGGCTTTTAGATCTCTGGGAAATATCCGAAGGATTGTGCCTCCAGCTCCACAAATCCTGACCCTTAACGCTGAATCTATCAACCCTGGGAGCCCCTGTGCAACAATGGGAAGTCTATAAGCTGGTCCAGGCTGCTCCATTGATGGTTCATTAAGTGACAATGAGGACAGATATCTACTCCATTGCTGCACTGTTCACTTTACTCTCAGTGAGCGCTTTTTATCTTACGTCAGCCTGGCTCTGAAGGAGAGGGCATTCCTCCTTAATGCTTAAGCCGGGCAGCCGCACTCGAAAGGAAAGGCAAGTAGCAAAGACTGAAGCAGATGTTTTTTTAGTCTCACACATGTGGAGGCTTCAGGTGTCAAACATGCCATGAACAATCGGTTTTTATCTACCTATGACGATGAAAATGGCCAGAGATGGAGGGAGGAATTAAAATATTCAATATTCAATATTAAAGCTTGAGCCCCGGGCATCATCCCACGTCAGAAGGCCTGTGCCTGATCAAAGATGGAGCAGTAGGTCAAAGATCAGAGAGCAGCTGGGTGGAAGAGAAATAGACGGTCCTGTAACGGAAACCTGCAGGTTTGATCCCTGTAGCAGCCAGCATGCCAGCACCTGTTAGCGACTGCTTTTGGAGTGTCTCTGACGTACTGAGCCAACAGCCATGTGCGGTCGAGTGATGTGATGTGATGACAAATGATTTGCTTTGAAATTCTGCAGCACAGGATGCCAGTGTCTGCACATTCAGCGCGAGAGTGTTTGGAGTGGTTGGTTCAGCTCATCAAATCATCGATTTCCTCCATGCAGTTCAGTTTTTCTGCGTTTGCTGAAGACCACAGGTTTCCATCGTTTTTTTATTTTTCTGTTCTCATTCAGACGCTCTGCAATTTATAATTCAAATTTATGACAAAACCTTTTAATCAGAGTCAGAATCACAGAAAAGGTTTGAGTTTTCACTTCTTTATACGTCAGGTGTACCTGGCAGCTTTAGGTGCAATTTTATGCAGAAGAGAAGAGAGGAGGTAATTAATCAATTAATCTTTTTTAGGGAATAGCTATATAAGGTTAATATGCACAGTAATATGTTTTCTTGATTGATCCAATCAGTGGAACTATAACTGCAAGTAATGCACCAGTGTACACAGTCCTGGCATTGGAAATCTTATCATTGCAAAGCATATATATATATAAGCAAATATAGCAACATATTACAGCATTATCCATCACCAGAGGAAGCTGTGGTAATTAGAAGAGTACTGATGCAAAAGGTATGTAAGCCTACCCAAAATGTTTCAACAGAACTTTTGTAAATCAGTGATGCTGCATCATTGTTCCTATATATTGCATTTTTTACAAACCTGCAGTGTTTTTTAACTAAAACTTGGACAGTAACATTTACAACAGCCACAGCTTTTGGGCTTCTAATAATGCTGGAGTAGTGTGAGTGTAAGGTGTAAAATTAGTAAGTTACATGAATAAAAACCAAATGTGTCAGTATGGATGTACCCCAAGGGCAACTTCATGTTCAAGGGTTTAAATGCTGCCTGTCCATTAATCTGGCTTGGGTATTTTATTTAATTTTATTCTTCATAATTTATCTGAACCTCAGGAGCTGGACCAAACTTCATAGATTCCCCTTATGATTATATAAGTAGCTGCTTATCCCATTCCCTCCCTCTTTTTCATGCTCTCTCATTGGTTGGAGGAGAATCTGCCCAACCTGGGAGTCAGTGAGGCCTGCCCCCCACCATCTATCCATCATCTTCTCTGTATAAATGCTGTTTAAGCATGTTTGAGTTCATGGTGCGTGCTAGTGAGCTGGTAATAAAACCAACTGTGCTTGGTAGCAATCAGTAAATGTATCAATAAAACACTAAAACAAGTCCTCAAATTAAATGATTGTACTTGTTGTTTGTTACCACCTCAACATAACCAAGTGGCCTTTCCTGAAATTACGTGTAGAAGTGTCTCCAATTAAAAATGGTTTTAAAATCGGTGTGACAACACAGGTGCGGAATTTAAATCAGTATTCACTTTTGTTTTCACTCACAGGTTGGTTGCGTTTAGGTACCAAAACTACTTGGTTAAAATTAGAAAAAGATGATGGTTTGGATTAAAATGCACCCATTTCAAGCTTAACTAGATGGGAAGCTCCTTTTGTAGGTCACTTCTAGACTTAAATCAGGATTTTGACAGTTTAATATTTTTAAAAGAAAAAAGTTTCCGCACCGAATTTTGCTTCTAAAACTAAAGCATCATAAAAAAAGTATTCTTTGGTATTTTGTATCCAAACTTCATATTCCTAAGTCTTTCGGAGTATAGTTGAAGACATCCTCAACCCCCACACAAAGGCACACCAGTGTATTTGGTTTTAGTAGAGGTTGAAACTTCCCGTGAGGCTTTGTGTTCACTCTTAAGATGGAGGTTCAAGAGAGCAACGGGGTCACTTTCGCAATGAGAAGTCACCCCTTTTTTCTTTCTCTCTTTTTTTTTTTTGTTTCTAGGCTGTG
>VUQK01035508.1:3753-14891 GCA_015106715.1 Bujurquina vittata | reverse complement strand
GCAAAAAAAGTGTATAATTGTTAGTTGCACTAGCTTGGGACGTGCTACAGGTGAATTAGTCAGTGAAAAACAGTTTTTTGGCAATTATATAAAGTAAATACACAAGATGTATTACGCAACTCCACTTTGAATAACTTCATTGCATTTTTTTTTCTATCTAACACACGTGGGAACAGAAAGCAAGACTGTAGACTGGCTGTGTCTACAGTTAGAAGGCATTTACTGTGGAAAAACAGCAAGAAAGTACGGCTTACAAGTGAAGTGTAGGCAGACCTGCTATTGGCTGCCTGTCAGCCAATAAGAAACAGCATGTAAGACAATGATTGTGAGACACAAATACTGTAATTTGTGTATAAAAGATGGTCATGAGCACCATGAATTTAACCTGTGATTTGTGAATGACCAGAAATGACCAGATTTAAGCTAGAAGGTTAGCATGCCTGGTGAGCAAGGGGCAAGCAGTATGGGTGCGTTGCACTATGAATTATTGCGAAGTCACATACAAGTAATAAAAGAGAGAGAGTTTTAATTACCAAAATTGGAGCAGAGATTTCTTGAGAGGGTTTTAGTGCAATTTACTAACACCACAAAGTTGAGCGTTTCAGTTCAGTGCCTAGAATTAGTGAAGGTGAAGAACATCTACGCCTTCATTAAACCTTGAACCTTGCACAACATAAAGCTTTGATGCAACTTTAAAAATCAGGGGTAAATTAAACATTAAACATGCTTATTTCTGCCGTACAGTTAGACTTTTTAACATGCTGGCAGATGTTGACTAAGAGGCAAATCCTCTTTTGGAGGGTTTTTCCTCCATGGAGGGATTCTTGGGACAAACCAGAGATTTTTTTGTTGTTGTTGCTGTTACCTGTTTTGTAAGTGTGTTTTATCAAGTGTATTAGACATACAGAGTCATTGCCTTTACTGTGCATGGTTCAATTTTGCCATGTTGCATCAGCCCTAAAGGCCCAGTCCTTCTACATGTTCTGATAATTTACACCACAAATTACTGGAAAAAAGAGTAATCAGATTACTGCTTATGCACAACAAAATACCTAGTTTGGCTTAGGGGAAAGTCTTTGTAGGAGTTATTTTGTTACAAAAATGCAGCATTGTGTTTGAAAAAGACATTAGAGAATCATAATGTGAAACAAACTGTCACATGCTTTGAAGACCCAACCATCAGCCTCCATCTCCTCCTCCCAAGAAAGTTTTATTGCTGTGTAACAACATCCTGATACTTCTGCATTTGCTGTTGACACTTATTTGCTGTGTTATTTATGACTCATCACTATCACACCTGAACACCTGGGAGGATTAACAACCAACTAAAGTTGTGAAATAATGAAATAATACTCAGTTGAGGTTTTACAGGTTTAACAAAATATCAACAAAAGCACTAAAAGACACAGCTCCTTCAACTTATGCACCATGGTTTAGGTCCTCTGGGTCAAAGGCCGGGGAAAGTTGGCCCTAGCCTGAAAGAGCTGGCATTGCTCATGAGGGACAGCTATGATGAATGGTCCTAGGCCCTCGTCCTCCACCTCCCCACACCCCTCTCCATTGGCTCCTCACTCACCTCTCTGCCTCTTGGCAACATCCCTCCATCGCCTCTTATCCTCTGACCAGATGTGTTCATTGAACTCTGTCAAGAATAATAAAACACTAGCTGCAAGAGGCATGCACGCCGAGCCAGCGGAGCAGGACAGGAGGGTGGGGTGCATGGTCAGATGTATGTGTGGACATGCAATTATGGGACAGATTAGAGTGAAGTGAGGCATCCTAATTATTATAACAATTAATAGTGTAATGGTGTGGGGGAAAGTTTAGAGGTGATGCTGATGAGAGAAACATTCAAGAATCCTTTCGATTACGATACGCTGAAAGTGCACTGAATGGTCCCGTAGAGACGTGGCTTGAAAAGATAGAGAACAAACGTTCAAAGCCAATAAAACGCTAAACTGCATGACGATGTACAAAATGTGACTTTACAAAACAGCAGAATTATGCATAGATGGAAAAAAAATCCTAAACCCATCCCATTCGGATGGAATTTCATTTAAACACACCAAAACACCCTGAAGAGAAAAAAATATTTTACCACATTTCTGTGCTAAACAAAGTTTTTTCCACTCAAACTTGAAGAAGAAGAGAGTGCGTCAGTGAGCCAGTTTGATAATGAATTAAGAAAACATGATATTTCACAGCAGATTAAGGTCATTACTTTGCTAAAAACAGATGGCTAAAACTATGCAAACACCTGAACGTTCGACCCATAGGCGCTTGCTAAACACGCCACTTCAGCATCACGAACATTAATCTGCTGCTTTCCTCAATATTTTGGAAACCAGCTGTCACTGATGTCTGCTTTCATGGGAGATGGAAAGTTTATGATGGTTACCTCTAGTTGTGCGAGTCTCATTCGACAGAGGAGCAGAAGAAATGTCAAACATTGCTCATCCCGTACTGAACTCAAGGCTATTGATGGAGGAAGAAGATGAAGAAGGAGAGAAGGAGGAGAAACTGCTTTTTTTCCTGGGTTTTTTTTTTTGCTCTGATGTTGCTGCTCAGGAAGCCCTCCTGGGACAGAATCAAAACCCTGCCTCTCCTGATACCCTCTCACCACGGGCGCCCGGTGACCACTCGCTCCCAAAAGAGCGCGCCGGGATAAGAGTGAGGACAAGGAGTAATGGCAAAGATGGAGGCAGGGCTAGCAGCACATTGATGGCTAGAGTGATGATTTCCTTCACACACAAATGCCCCCACTCATCCTCACAACTCCTCCCACCTCCCCATGGCCCTGGCCCTGCAGGCAACACACACACGCACACACACACACACACACACACTATACCTCACACATACACACCATGGTTAGGCCTCCAATTAAATCAAAAGTGGTTTGTTTTTATTGGTCTTTTGCGCTGACAAGTGGGCTATCATTCTGACGGCTCTACCTGTCAGTGAGCAGCTGAAAATCCTCCGTTGACAATGCCCAATGCTTCCAATTAGGGGAGAATCAGACTCCTGGTGCGCTAGCCATCTTTCCACCCCCCCACCCCAGGCCCACCTTCCCTCCCTCTTTTCTTCTGCACTCGATCCTCTACCATTCCCCTCTTTGCCTCTCACTCTCCTCCATAATATCTCCCTCCTCCTACTTTCCTCTTTCTCTCCAGGAGAAGGGGGTCTGTCTCTGCTGCAAATTACAGACACAAAACGAAGGTGGTGGCGGTGCAGGCGCTGGGAGCTGCCGGTCCAGGGTCCTGTCAGCATTAATGAGACGATGAAGGTTTATTTCGCCCGCATGCATGTGCTAAATTCTTTCTTGTGTGACAGCTGACTGGGAAATGTGAGTGTTAACCTTATAAAAGATTCAGCGGGTTCTCATTATTTTCTGTCAACTCCAGTACCTGATGGTGTTAAGGTGCATCATTTGCATCCCTGACTGGTCCAAGGTGCAGCACCAGCACCAGAGCAAGCCTTTTTTTTTGTTTTTTTCCCCCCACCCTCGCCTTTTTTTTTAACACTGTTTGTTTGTTGAGAGGAGTCATCTTTCTACATATATCCCCCTCGAAAGACACGCTTTACTCGATGTTCCGAAACGATAGAGGTGCCAAAGTTTATTCAAAGGCGACATACATTTTTACAAAACATATCTGGATATATATTTAACGCACCTGCTCAATTGAGTGAGTAAATAAAATGTAGCACAGTGTTTTCTCTCCACCCTTTCCCTACAAAAGCCTGGAAAGCTGAGAAGGCCCAGCAGGCATTATTAGTAGCAAAGCTTATGGACAGGAATCCAGTAATGCACATGGGGGGGAAATAAAATAAAGCACATATCTGCAGATAGATTATTAACACTGACAAGTCAGTATGGACTATTATGATGAAACTGCACTTGGTGTCAGTTTATCTTGTCTTAGGATCTATATAAACCTATTGATGCTTCTGCACAAAAGACTGATCAGTATGAAATATTTACATCCATACTGGCCTTGAATAATCAGAATTAAATTGAACTGTACAGCTGTCACTCCAGCCAGAGGAAAACCAGTCTACACTTCACTGAAATAGCCCAAGGGTGCCGATTTTGTTTTCTAAGTTGAAGGCTGTTTAATGCAGGTCAATTATAAAGTATTCTTTAACTAGGTGAGTGCTGAAGAGACAGACAGCAACTGACCATTCAGTGTCCATTTCCTGAAAGCATCCCTGTTTCCTCCCTTTAACATGGATCAATAATATTCTCCCACAAAGTCAGTGTGTGCGTGTGTGTGTGTGTGTGTGTGTGTCAGAAAGAGAGAGAGAGACAGGGAGAGTGTGCGTATTTGTGTATCAACACCAGGTTAACAGTTGCACTGGCCCTCAAATTCTGACCATTTCCTGAAGCGGGGAAAAAAAACAAAACAACTCTACTTGACCACAGGGACACTTGTTCAAAACCAGCAGAAGCATGAGCCAAATCATTTCACTACACTACACACACAAAAGCACACGCACATACACACACTTACAGTTACAGTCTAACTCCACTGTCTCCTGCCAAAAAACACATATTCCAGGATTTAGAAACTTAACCGAAAGCCTAAAATGTTAAATTTAAACTCAAAAACATATTTTTTTTTATTTTGAACCAACATGCTCGTGTAGATAATATCAGTGGTGAGAAAATAATTTGTTAGATCCAAATAGGATTTAATGAGAATTAAAACAGCACAGATATCTTCTGAGTCTGGTGTTTTTCATGCTTTATACTGGTCTAAATTCATTGTTTGCATGACGACACCAGCCAAATATAAATGTCTGAAAACTTGTAGTGCTGTGTTTTTTTTTTTAAAAAGTCACATTTCAAAGAATTAATTACAAATGAAAATAATAAAAAAATATATAGGTATTGCCAATAAAAAATATTTGCAACCATTGTGTTTAAAAATAATATTTTTTGCATCTACTAATTGCTACCTACTAATTGAGTTTTTTGCACAAAAACTTTATTTCCTTTAGAAATTATTAGTTTTAAATTATTCTCCTTATTTTTTCAAGATTTTAACAAATATGGGCAAACTGAATAACAAACAATTAAAATTAAATCAAACGTAACAGGACGTTGATGGTGTTTAAAGAAACAAACAGGAATAATTAAAGCTTCTCCAAGTTTTAAAGGCCATATGATGGTCACAAAGAGGAAGAAGTCAGTTTAATCACCTTATGATTAATTCACTACAGCATCGCTGGAGCCTGTGGATGCAGGCACAGTGAGAATAAAAGAGGAAGTAAAAGAAAAAAATGTGAGAGAAGGCACAAAACCACTGCTCCTTTCATGCACCAGCAGAGGAGAAAGAAACAGCTAAGTCAGGGTGGGTGTGTTGCCTTATATCTGTGTTGTCCCCGCCTCATATGTGACAGCTTGCAGCCGTGATGGGACCCCATGGGAGCGGGGAGCGGATTCACTAACCTGCCGGTGTCTGAGACCGACGCGCGCCTCCAATCTGGTGGTCACATGGGGTAGAGGACGAGGGGGGGTATGGGGTGTCGGTGATAATGTGAGGGGGGATAGTTAGATTATTAGGGGCTGTCGAGGCCGTCGCGCGGGGCAAACTGTTGTGCAGGATGGAGCTTAACGCGCGCACACAATGGTATTTCACGCATGTTAAGGTGAAAAGTGCGCACAATGGCACTTGACGCGCCTTGAAGTTTTAGCGTCACGCTGCTCGGACTATTGTGCATAACTACCACTGACAATTAGATAGTTATTATGCTCTAAATGATGACCGTTCATCCTCAAGAGGATGAAAACAAAACTTTTACTGTTTTATATTTTTGTCTTAACGTAATTTTTAAAGGCACTAAATATTTAAAGTTGTAACTTAAGGTAAACGGAAACGAACAACAACAACAAAAATACAAGTGGATAAATAAATAAATATGAATTTGATTGTAAAAATTCCCAAAATAAATTAATATTTAAAATAAGTTATTTTTTTAAATCATTATCATCAACAATAAATAATAATAATAATAATAATAATAATAATAATAATAATAATAATAATAATAATAAGGCTTTGCTCTAGACTAATTATGCAATATCAAAACCCACTACACGCAATAATCAATTTTAAACCTGATAATCCCAGAATTAAATAAAACTAAATACAAGTAAAATTAGTGAGAGTAAAATCCAAAACGTGGAGGGGAAGAAAACTCTATAAATGGAAGCTGTGGAGGTGGGAAACAAATCCAGTCAAAGAAAGGGAGTCGAGAAGAAAAACACCGAGCCGCCCCACATAATAACCCCATTATAAGCCTCATCAATGATGTAATGAAAGCAAACAGTGTGAAAATTGCCTGTAAACAGTTGGATCTGAGTCTCCTGATGAATTCAGTGTCTCTTTTATCAAAGTGAGGATGAGCCAGGATGGGGGAGTCAGGGAGGAAGGGTGGGAGGCAGCGATAGAGAGAGAGAGAGTGGGCGTGTGGGGAGGTCCACTTCCAGATCCCCTCAACCAATGAAGGCTTGTCACAGGGGACTCACGTGGACGAGGCGCTCTTAAAACCTAGCTCCTGACTTTTCCTCAAGTTCAATTTTTTGGGATTCCCTCCCACCCCGATCACATCTCGTCCCTTTACTTGCCAGATGTGACTGTTTAACCCAGTTTATCGCTGCTTCTTTTTTTTTTGCTTTTGCGTTGCGCATCCCATCATCGCGCGTCCCCCCGCTTCTTCCTCCTTTCCTCCTCTCTTTTCCTGCAGCAGCTCTCGGACGCTTCTCTCGCACACACTCTACTGGGTTGTTTTTAAGGTTTGCTCGTTCTCTTTCAAGGAATGCGAACAGTTTTCCTCTGACGCCTGCGAAGCCACATGACGAGCTGCTCTGAAAACTCTCCTCGGGTCCAGTTTCAGTTCTGAAGCGCCCGTACCTGTCCATGGTGCTGAAAGGCATTTTACCGAAGACGCCGATGCGCTGCGGCTGCTTCAAATTTTCCAGAAATCTTCCTTATTTCTGGGTCTTTTCGGGTTCTGCAGGTGAGATCATTTCAGCAATAACTGCTTCAACTACCTGGAGCGGCTTCTGAACTCAAAACAGGAGTTGATCCCGAAGGAAACCAAAAGAATCGATTGCGACTCTTGCGGCTGTATTGATTTCAGAAAGACTCATCTTTTTAGACTTTTCCAAAAATACGAACATCGGATTCATGGACGATTCATGTAACTCAGCTTTAGCGTGGAAATATCTGGCCTATAAATAACGAGTAGGGGGGAATTTGGAAGTAGCGGATGAATATTCTTCCTTTGTAGCATATCCAAAAAATAATTGTGTTGATGCGGAAAGGGGGTCACTTCTATTCTGGATCAACTGAGACTAAAACAACCCCTTCTGCCCTAAAATAAAACTTGTCCTAAATAGCCAAATGTCAGTTTGAGGAGGCCGCATCAAGACAATGGAGGCGTCCGCCAATGGGTCCAGTTTTGGCATCGACTCTCTGCTGTCCCACAGGCCTGGAAGTCCGGTGTCCAAAGGGGACAGTCTGGTGGGAGAGTGCCGCTCCCCCCTGGAGTTCAGCCCGAGATCAGACGTGGAGAGCGGCTGTTCGTCGCCTCCGTCGCCGAGGAGGGAGTGCGTGGACGAGGTAGCCCAGAGGCAAGGTCACGGCGTCGGCCTGCCACCGCACCTGCAGCACGCACAGATATCTGCTGGGTCGCAGCAGAGGACCGTGACCTCGTCTTTCCTCATCAGAGATATTCTCGCGGACTGTAAGCCTCTGGCTGCCTGCGCTCCCTACTCCAGCAATGGACAGCCGACTCAGGAGGCGGGGAGGCTGGCCTCGAAGATAGCGGACGACTTTATGGAGAAAATCCACAGCAACTCATCGTCAGACAGTGAATATAAAGGTAAGAGTACCACACTGCCTGCCAAGAAGCTTTTCTACTTGACAGAGGAGAATGGAGGTCAGTCTGAGCCATGTCATGGTAGTCTTTTGGCTCATGCAAAAAAAAAGGTACAAATTTCCCAGAATGAATATGTCAAATATGTCTTTTCATAATTTGAAAAAAGTACTTATTTTAACATTGCGGTTTATTTTATTTGTATGTTGTTCGGCTGTAGTTCCTCTGCTGTTGATGTTTGATTTATTGTTGGTTTTTTGGCTTTAACTTTAAATTTTGTATTAGATAGTCATAAATAAAACAAAAGGGTCATGCAGAGGTCTGGTACAAAATTTGTAAGCTTAGTGCAATATGGGAAAAGATTAAATACAGCATGAAGTTGCAACAACAACAGATTAGCTTTTCAAAATAAAGGCTAATTTAGATATATTTTCAGCTGGGAGGTGATTATAAAAATAAATACATTTTCAATTTCAATCTTTTTTACGTTCTAAATTATTTTCTAAGATATTTTTTATGTTAAAATAAAAAAAATATGGCTACTAATTTTTTTCTAATTATGCAGCAGGAAAAAAAAGCCAAATATGCAGACACAGGTTATCACTGTAAACATACTGCTGCTGCTTTGCTATGTGATTAGTAGCAGGTCACCGGAAGCCATCAATGAGCAAAATATCGACCTGAAAATCTCTGCCGCTGAATCGCCGTGACAATTTCGTGATTTGTCTCGAGGACGGTGACAGACCAGAGGATTTTATAAAGTTATTATAGGTTTAAAACAGCAACAACAACAACAACGGCTGCCTGCCTGTACGCGAAAACACACGCGGTCCATTTCAAGCTCTGCATTAAGCAGAATATCCGGAAAGCATCTGTTGATGTCAGGGAGGCACGAATGGAAGAGATGACAGGGTCGCCTCCAGATAAATGCCATCAAGGGCCTCTCTGTTTCCAATCATGTCAGCCATAACAGACATGTCACCTCCATTGACAGTTTAATGAAGCAGTGCCTGGAAAGAACACCACCGCTGTAGGCTACAACAGGAAATATATAACAAAATCACTTTAACACATAATCATTATTATTATTATTACTATTATTATTATTATTATTATTGTGCTGTTGTTGTTGCAAACTATTAATTTAACCCAAAGTCATCAATTTCTTTAATAAATTCCGTCCGTGAGTCCGTGCGCTCACGTGCGTCGCAGAGCGGATGGAGACACTTACCGACGCGCTGATTGATTGAAGAAGCCGCGGGGCCCACACGCGGCTCCCGCCACGGTAACTTTGATTTCCACGAAGCCGCCTCCTGTAATATATCAGGGATTTGATGCAATTTGTCCCCGGCGCTAATCAGATTTGTAACCGTGCCCGGCCGCCCGGCTCTTGATTTCCACCCATTTCCACGGTCCTGTGAAGTTTCTCCGGTCGCGGTTGAAAGGCTCGTTCTTTCCCTTGTGGCTCAATTAGGCGGATTATTGTGCTTCTTGAGACGACTCAACTATTCAAGTACCAAGATCTCTCGCCTCGCTCGCTTCTATCCTTTTTCTTCTTCTTCTTCTATCAGAGAATTGACTATAAGGACTGCATATCAATGCTCGTCCTGACACGACACCACGCGTAAAAAGAACAAAGGCTGTGGGTCTGCTGACAGGAAAATATCAGATTGGAAGTGCGAATATTGGAAGAGCTTTTCATAACAATTTAAGGCCAAATCAAACAGCTCCATAAGCCTATAGGCACAGTTTCCAGTGGTGTGATTTCAGTCGAAAATGACAGCTCTTCTAAAGTTCAGATAAAGCCCATCGCCTGTTTTAAAAAAGTAAATTATTTTAACACTAAAATTGTTTTTATTGATTCCTTTAGATATGCACTTTAAATTGCACCCGCATACAGTGATTTTATGTTCAAAGATAAAACAGCCAGGAAAATTTTCTTCTTTTTTTTTTTCTTTGGGTACTGGCGCAATAAAAATGCATTTAAAAACAAATAAAGCCTCCTGGTCAAAAGCTGGGCTTAATAGCTGTTTTTAAATTAGTCATTTTAATTTGCCTGTTTTGACAGCACAAAGAAAAATGTTCACAAATAATTAAAGGCAAATTTAATTTTGGATTTTGCGGTTTCAGGTCCTTGCAGCTTTAAGCTCATTCAGCTTGAAACAGGGCAAACCATCCATTTCCTTTATGTTTACTCATAGTTTTCCTTGCAGGATAGTGATGCAAAGATTTATACCCCCACCCTTGTGGAGGCTGCACGCAAATACGGATGTGCGTTGTACTGATTGAGGAGCCTTGGCTTTGGTGTCAACCTCAAATGCACTTTTTCTTTTTTTTTTAATTCACCCCTCTGCTTTCTGTCCATCAGTGAAAGAAGAGGGGGACAGGGAGATCTCGAGCAGCAGAGAAAGCCCTCAGGTCCGGCTGAAGAAGCCCAGGAAGGCAAGGACGGCCTTTACAGACCACCAGCTTGCCCAGCTGGAGCGCAGCTTCGAGCGGCAGAAGTACCTGAGCGTCCAGGACCGCATGGAGCTGGCGGCCTCCCTCAACCTCACCGACACGCAGGTCAAGACCTGGTACCAGAACCGGAGGTAAAGACACTAACTGCTGCTTCTTAAGAGGGAGGTGGAGGAAGAGAGGGGTGGACTGGGGAGGGGAGGAGAGGAGAGGGGAGGGAAGAGAAGAGAAGGGAAGGGAAAGCAAATGGAAGAGGGGGGAGATAATCCCGCTTCTCACGGCCGGCTCATGACCTGGGGACGCCATGTTTTCCAATCAGCGTCAACCAAAAGGTGGCAGGAGTTCACTTGATATCTGAGTGACTGCGGGACGGCAACGAACCATTACCTTCGATTACTGATCAGTCTGCTCTTTGCCTATTAATTGATTTATTGTGTGGGCCGCATAATGTCAGAAAAAAAGGGGGGAAATCTGAAATACATCTGACAGCAGTCCCACACCCCACAAATCATAAAAACAGCATTCACGTTTAATGAAGAGGAACCGGCTCCATTATTTACTTGATTTTTAAAATCTTTTTGCAATTTTTAGATAATTTAATTTTTAACTTTTACATCTTTTACATCTGGTCGGCAGCACCCCTGTGGTATGCTGCTGCATGTTTTATATTTTAAGAAAAAAAAAAAAAACAGAGATATGAAAGATAAAGAATTAAAAAAAAAAAAAAACCACCCAAATGGAAAAAAAAAAAAGATTAAAGGGGGGGGGGGGATAATTCTTTTTGGGTAAAAAAAATT
>VUQK01035506.1:2891-15734 GCA_015106715.1 Bujurquina vittata | reverse complement strand
ATGAATATTTTGGAAATGAATAATATGCAAAATGTTGAATTTGTCAAAAAAAGATAGTTGCCACAGGTGAGGCCTGTTGCTGTCAGCTGTTATGGTGGCATGTCTGTAGCTGGTCATGTAGTAGGGTATAGAGCTATTTAATCCTAAATTAGACTGTCTTAAATTATACATATATTTAGTACTTAGTCAAAATAAATGTGTAAACTACTACAGTTTGGAGCAATAATATAATATAAATGCATCATATAATTAATATGAACAGAATTTGTTCCTTCAACTCACATATGAATATTTTGGAAATGAATAATATGCAAAATGTTGAATTTGTCAAAAAAAGATAGTTGCCACAGGTGAGGCCTGTTGCTGTCAGCTGTTATGGTGGCATGTCTATAGCTGGTCATGTAGTAGGGTATAGAGCTATTTAATCCTAAATTAGACTGTCTTAAATTATACATATATTTAGTACTTAGTCAAAATGTATTTGATTTTGGAACTGATGTTAACCCTATAGGATCCTGTAATAAATTAGAAAAAGTATAATTTGATTAACCCAGTAAAAGTGCATGTTTTAAGATTGTCCTATGGGATAAAATTTTATAAAAGCCCCAAATAAGCAGCTTTCAGCATTGTATAATAATCCTAAAAGAATCCAATTTTTTTTTGACCAGACGTGGCCATAGTAAGACTGCCATTTAAACCTTTACATTACATCTCTTCTAAAACTTGTTTTTATTTGTGGAGCGTCTACAGTGACCTCTAGAGCAGAGCAGAGACCCAAAAGATTCTTCGACATTGTGAAACAGAGAGCTAAAGTAAGCAGATTTTTCTTACCTAGTGTTGTTACAAATGAAATGGAAGAAAACTCCCGTAAAACTATTATGACTTATTATGATTGAGACACCAATAAGCAAATTTAACCATCAATAAGAGAGCTCTCTTATTGGCTTTTCTTCTGCACTTTACTTGATTGCGAGAGTTGTTTTTGTTTCATTTCTTTACTGTAACATGAACCTTAACCATCATGAACGTTTGAATATTAATTCATGAACTCTTTTAGCTATTTTTAGATGTGATTACTACCAGTGTGTGTGTGTGTGTGTGTGTGTCTGTGTGTGTGGTATGATATTGTGGTTTTTGACAATTCATGTAACTTAATATCTTTTATGGGAGCCTAATCTTAAGAAATATCATTGTTCACTATCTGCTGAAATCATTCCTCTCTGTTTCTGATGTATGCGTTTTTTAATCAAAATCTAAAGTTGATGAATTTAACCCCTTCAGTCACCTTGTGTATATCACTTTCTGTAGTTATGGATTGGAGTGTAATATTCACCTAAAGATTATGAATGAATTTCTCCACCAAAATTCCTGTATGCTGACCGAAGGGTCAAATACTCCTTTTGAACTGTGTTCATAATTTTGCCCTTATTAACCAGTAGATGTCAGTGTTGGACAGCCAGTGTCCACACCCTGAGAAACACTCCAATTCTTGTCTTTGTTATTGCTGACAAATGATGTTAATAAAACCAGGATTGAAACTTTCCATGTGGATTTTCATAATTTAAAAAAAATGTCCATGGCCATGATGTAATAGACGTTTCTGAATCCACAGATAATCTGTCAAAATGCTGAGAATGAATGACTACCCACAGCCAAACATGATGCCCTTGAGCAAGGCGTTTGAACCCCAACTGCTTCTGTGAAGCAACATGTCTAGTCAGACTGTGCAGCCTCTTGATGTGTCTGTAAGAGAATGTGCATTCAGTTGGCCCAAAGGGCGCACACAGTTATTGTTTTGGTGATGCTATAAAAAGTATGTTTTCTGTTTATCTCTCTGCATAAAAGTATTACATAAATAAAAATAGGTGAAAACACAGTTTCAGACCTGAACACTCGCACCCCTCTGCACAGTTTTGTGCAGAAATCATGCATTAAATGCCTTCCTTTGTGTGAGTGCACACAGCGCCTGGAGCAGAATGCTTGTGTTAACTGAGAAAGTTGATCATCCCTGTTGTGATACTCATCTCTGGCCAGGGTTTTAAGTTTTGTCGAACAAAGTCGAACTTGCTTCATAGTGAGCCACTGATCAGACTTTTAGGGCTTAATGTTGTGCTTAATTTGAAATTATAACTTGCCATTCATTTCTCTTCTACAGTTTAACTGAACAAAAGGAATGATGCATAATTTTGTTGTAGACCGCTGGAGGCCACGGTTAAACGTTACCATGACAACCAGAGAACGTTGTAGCGTATTTGTTAAAGGCCGGTCCGTGGAAAGTATTTCTAATGCTAAACCGGTCCGTGGCTCACAAAAAGGTTGGGGACCACTGCTCTAGAGCCCCTTTTTAGTTGCAAAACCTGTGATTACGCTCAGATGGCTGCAGTTCCCCACTATAACCAGTAGCAGGTGTAAACCTGGAACTAAAGAGCAGGAAGGCAGGCAATTTCTGATAACATTTTAGGTTAAAGCATTTAAAATGGGATAATATATATAACTAACAATATATTGAAGGTTAAATTAACTTATTTAGTTCTTTTTACCTGCTTTACAAATACAGAAGAGTAGCGTATTAAACGAAGAACCTAAACCCTTGATCCTCACACTGAGCACATTCGTTTGATCTGTTATCCTGTTGGCGGATTTTTCTGGGTGGGGTCCATTAAGGGGAGGGGCACTAAAATCAATCGTTAATAAATCTGAAAAAGGAGATATCGGTTCAAACCATAGACGGCACAAAGAACTTTGCTGCGATTCTACTAAATCCAACTTTCCAGACAGAACGTGAATGCAGCATATGAGCTAAAGGAGTTGAGGAAGGCTGTAGTAGCGTGGATATGTCGGACCCGGCGGCACAGGCCTTACAACCCCGGCTTCTTCAAGCCCAGTCTGCTGGGTCAGCGGGCTCCAGTACTGCTGCTACAGGCTCCGGGGCAGGGAACAGTGACCCAGTCAGACCAGGACTTAGCCAGCAACAACGTGCAAGCCAGAAGAAAGCCCAAGTCCGAGCTTTCCCACGGGCGAAGAAGCTTGAGAAACTTGGCGTATTCTCCGCATGCAAGGTAGCTAGCATAGCTAGCCAAAGTTCACCACAACAAAGCACTCTTCGAGTAGTTTTAGCATTGCTGTGTATAATCAGAAACAAACAAATAGTAGGAAAACCTAACATACACGTTGCCGTATCGGTTTTTATCCATACAGACAGTCTCGTGTTTACTGTATTATTCACATGAAATCCCTAAAGACGCGTTTATGGTTAGCCTAATCGAACAGTCATTCATTGACATTCAAAACAGCAGTTGTCTTACTGTTTAAATCTTTGCATATGGTTTATTTGCGTATTCTCAGGCTAATGACACATGCAAGTGCAATGGATGGAAAAACCCAAACCCACCATCAGCCACACGTATTGATCTGCAGCAGCAAGCAGCCAGCCTGAGCGAGCCCTGCCGCAGCTGTGGACATGCTCTGGGTGCAAACTAGCATTCACATACTGTTCACTCTGGCAATCTTGTAATAGTAAAATTGTGTTATACTTATGTATTTACATTTTATTGTATGCTTTGATTACAGCTGATCATGTCTCCCATCTGGAGAATGTGTCTGAGGATGAGATTAACAGGCTGTTGGGGATGGTGGTTGATGTGGAGAACCTTTTTATGTCTGTGCACAAAGAAGAAGACACTGATACCAAGCAGGTCTATTTCTACCTTTTTAAGGTATGCAAAAGTCAATCTCAGATCATTGTGATTGGGATAATGGTTCAGTTGGCATCAGAAGTTCATGTACTTGACTTTTTATTTTTATAAACCCCCTTTTAAAAATAAAATTTGCTCTTCGCTCCTTCCCTCTTTTCTTAAGCTGCTGAGGAAATGCATACTCCAGATGAGTCAGCCAGTTGTAGAGGGCTCCCTTGGAAGTCCACCGTTTGAGAAACCCAACATTGAGCAGGTAAATTTAAACCTGAAAATGGCTTTAATGAATGTGTTGGTCAAAAGCATTTTGAACTGTTTGAGTACTGACTTCTTTAAATATCTTGTCCCTTTTTTTGGTTTGTTTTTGTTATTTCAAAGGGGGTTTTGAATTTTGTCCAATATAAGTTCAGCCACCTTGCACCAAAGGAAAGACAGACCATGTTTGAACTGTCAAAGATGTTCCTTTTGTGCCTAAATTACTGGAAGCTTGAGACCCCCACACAGTATCGACAGCGTACCCAGAAAGATGATGGGACAGCTTACAAAGTGGACTACACCAGGTGTGTTTATTTGATACTACACACAACTTGTACGTACATTTACTTGTTGGAGTTTTGTAATTACTACTATATGTCAGTCTTTATAATCAGCGTTTCTTCTTATAACCGCAGGTGGTTGTGCTATTGCCACGTTCCACAAAGTAATGACAGCTTACCGCGCTATGAAACTACTCAGGTCTTTGGGCGGAACTTGCTCAAGTCCATCTTCACCGTTACTCGACGCCAGCTCCTGGAGAAGTTCAGAGTTGAAAAGGATAAACTGTTACCAGAGAAACGCACACTTATCCTCACACATTTCCCCAAGTAAGGGCATGCTTTCTTGAAATGGTGTATGCTTGTCTTTGAGTAAATGAAAAAGAACAACTGGAAAGCTACAGGAAGCCTGACAATTTATTTTTAAACATGTTTGGCATAGATTTGCATTTGTTTACATTAGCATTGGACAGTGCACACATAATACAAATCTATGTTCATCTCGTGGGATCACTCTGATTATTCCATTTGTGTGTCATGTGGGTCATTAGGTTCTTGTCAATGCTTGAGGAGGAAATCTATGGTGAGAATTCACCCATATGGGAGGCTGATTTCACGATGCCTGCCTCAGATGGCTCACAGCTGGGACATCAGACAGGTGAGGCAGTGATACAGTTGCACCTTTTTAAAATTTTTGTTGCAGTGCGAGACGTAACTTTTACTTTAAAGTCAAATTTTCGGCCAAACTATGGGCGACTGCAGCAATCTGTTAGTGACCAAACAATCATAAGGACGTTTTTGGTGCAGCATCCTCTTTGTGATGGCAGTTAGCAACTGCCATCAACCACTCACCAACCGGTCAGGGAATACACATTTTTTTTTCCTGAGCAACCTGTTGTTGCCAGGGGTCCCTAACTGGTCTCTAGGCCTGTGTGACCGAAGCCTTCGTTACTGTTATTTAGTTTGTAATTATGTTAATCTTGTCTGTCATTGCAGTGATCAGTCCTGCCTCAGTGTCTGGCTCCCCTTCTCTGTCAAAGTGTCTGAACAGTAGCTCTTCTCTGGGCAGCATGGACACGGGAAGTGTAGAGCCCAAAACAGGTGTGTGAGCGCTGCTTTTCTTCTTTAATTCCCCATCACCTTAAAACACAGACATAAGATTAAAACCACCTGCACAAGTCCTCTGGGAATATCTTATGATGTCTGGTGCTGCGATGTTATCAGTGGATCCTTTAGGTCCTGTGGGTTGTGGGATGGGGTGTCTGTGGATCAGGCATGTTTCAGCATGTCCTATGGATGTACAATTGGATGGGCTCTCAAAGTCAGACCAGAACCATGGGATCCATGTAATTTTCCTAAAGTTACTGAAGTTATTTTTCCAGTGTGGTGGGGGAGGTCACTGTCATGTCCTTGGTCTGTAACAATGTGTAGGTATTGCTATTTAGTAGCATCCTAATGAATTCTAAGCTCTAAGGTTTCCTAGCGCAAAATTTAATATTCATTTCACCTGTTACTGGTCTTTACTGTTGTGGCTGATCAGTGTATGTTTGAGGTACAGATAATTTTATTTATCTCTACCTTCTAATCAAATTGTGATGTTTCATAAGTCATTGGCAGGTGTATATGCTTTTCATTGCATTCAAGTGTTGGTCTCTTCAGGAGAAAAGCGTAAACTTCCTGAGACCTTGACACTGGAGGATGCCAAGCGGATTCGTGTGATGGGAGACATACCAATGGAGCTGGTCAATGAAGTCATGATGACAATCACTGACCCTGCTGCTATGCTTGGACCAGAGGTCAGCCAGTTAAATTCCATTTACACATGCACACCTTTCAATTAATAAGTATTTCTGATTATCTTTTTTTTATTTTTTATTTTAAATATATTGCTAGACTAATCTGCTGACACCAAACGCTGCCCGGGATGAGACTGCCAGGCTGGAGGAGAGACGTGGAATCATAGAGTTTCATGTCATTGGAAACTCTCTTTCCCAGAAGTCAAACAAGAAGATCCTGATGTGGCTGGTTGGCCTACAGAATGTCTTTTCTCATCAATTACCTCGCATGCCCAAAGAGTACATAACACGACTGGTGTTTGACCCGTAAGTCTCATATTCTCTTTTCCCATCTCATGCCACCTTAGACCCAGGCACTTTTCTGACATTTCAATTTCATTGTTGTTGTTTTTTTTAATTTTATTTTATTTTTTTACAGGAAGCACAAGACCCTAGCCCTTATCAAAGATGGCCGCGTAATTGGAGGCATCTGTTTTAGGATGTTTCCCACTCAGGGCTTCACAGAGATCGTCTTTTGTGCCGTCACATCCAATGAACAAGTTAAGGTATTAAAGGCTCCATTCATACTCAGTAAAAGTTTTCAGTTCAGAAAGACCAGCTTACACATACCCATTTTGTTTTTCTTATTTCTGTTGTAAATAAGCTGCTAAGAGACATAACAGATTTTCTCCATATTTGAAATGTCTTCTGTTTATCCTCTACAACACAGAATGCTCTTATTTTACGGGGGAAAACGTGCTTGGTTCTTTCTTTGGCAGTTTTTTTTTCTTTAAATTTCACACAATCTTTAACATGAGCAGTATTGGTAGTTGGGAAGAGAATATGATTGTGATTTCTTTTATAAATACTGTGTTTTCTCTCTGGTCTCTTTAAGGGCTATGGTACCCACCTGATGAATCACCTTAAGGAGTACCACATCAAACACAACATCCTCTATTTCCTCACCTATGCTGACGAGTATGCCATTGGCTACTTCAAGAAGCAGGTACTGCGGGCATGACTTGTGTGTTAAGTGCCTCTCTGTTTCTGCTCTCCTTCTTGTCCTTCCATTAATTTTTTGTCTCTTTTCCCCACTGCAGGGCTTTTCCAAAGACATCAAAGTGCCGAAGAGTCGATACCTTGGATACATCAAAGACTATGAGGGAGCGACCCTGATGGAGTGCGAACTGAACCCTAGAATCCCGTACACCGAGCTTTCTCATATCATTAAAAGACAGAAGGAGGTACATGAGTTGTTTTATTAAAGCAAAAATTGTTTTAATTTTTTTTGTGTGTACATCTGTTTCTAATATTACATCAATTTGAAAATGTTAACAGATTATTAAGAAACTGATTGAAAGGAAACAGAGCCAGATCAGAAAGGTTTACCCAGGTCTCACCTGCTTCAAAGAGGGAGTGCGACAGATCCCAGTAGAGAGCATTCCAGGCATAAGTGAGTGTTTTTGTGTTTGTGTGTACCATGAACAATACATCATTAGTATTGTTGTTTACTTACAAGTTTGTTTTTTGTTTTTTTATCTAGGAGAGACAGGCTGGAAACCCAGTAACAAGGACAAAGGGTAAACTCTTTTGGATATATTTTGAAATGTTCTCTGGTGGTCCCTGCTTCAGGGACGCTTGCATTAAAAGGTTTAAGGGTTCAAAATGATTGAGCAGTGAACAAAACATAGGTCAGCTGAACAGAATCAGGTGAACAAAAGTTGGCTAAAAATAGAACACGAGTGTAAAAAAACAAAAAAAAGCCTGCTAAAATATGCCATTTATTTATTGAAGTAAATTTTATTGTCATATTCACATTATAACAAACCATATCAATATTCTCAGTGTTCAAAAATATATTCACCTAACTTTACCCTCTTGTAAAGACTGTGGTACAGCTTCAGCAGCACATCAGTCAGTAGCTCATAAAATGTAAATTTTATAAATTTTTTGTATCTTAGTCTAGTCTAGTCAACATTTTACTTATTACTTGTCATTTATATTTCTATAGATAGATGAATGGATGTAGGGCAACATGGTGGGTGGGTGGTCCTGGAAGAAGGTCCTGGGTTTGAATCCATTTATGCGGAGTTGGCATGTTCTCCCCTTGTTTGTGTGGGTTTTCTCCAAGTACTCCAGTTTCCTCCCACAGTCTAGTCAGGGATACTTGTATCCAGGCCTCGAGAGCTGGTGTCCTGCAGGTTTTAGATGTGTTCCTGATCCAACACACCTTAATCAAATTGTTGAATTACCTCCACAGTATGCAGATGAGTTCTCCAGAGTCCTACTAATGACCTCTATATTTGACTCATGTGTGTTGAAGCAGAGACACATGTAAAACCTGCAGGACACCAACCCTCGAGGCCTGGATGCGGGTATCCCTGGTCTAGAGACATGCAGTCAGTGGAGTTGGGTTAATTGGTGATTCTAAATTGCTTTTAGGTGTAAGTGTATTAGCCCTGTGAAAAGATGGTGATCTGGCCCCGGTTTACCCCGCCTCTCGCCCTGTGACACCTGGGATAGCCCCCCCACAACCCTGAAAAGGATAAGCAGAAGAAAGTGTGTGTGTGTGTGTGTGTGTGTTTAATAAAAAAATACTTTGTCTGTTTTTAGAAAAGAGGTGAAGGACCCTGATGTGCTATACAACATGTTGAAGAACCTCCTGGCTCAGATAAAGGTGAGGGTCACCAGAGGCCTGTCTTAGGAAGCTGTACTTGGGGCTTAACTTTAGGGTTAACTAGATCGTCACTGTTTATGATGGTGTTTAACTTCTTAGCATGCTGATCTGCCCTGTTAACTTATGCTGCACATCCAGTTAGCCTAAAGCTTAAAACCATCTTTGTCTTTTGCCAAACAACACCAATAAGAAATACCAATTACCAGGAGCAACTTTAAACCAATTTTATTGTTGCATAAGCCTTAAAATTGTGACATTATCCTAATAAAGGGCTCCTTATTCTTGTAGCTATTGACCTTTTACAAATCTTAGAAAGTTGATGTTGACTTAAGTCTCAGCTGACTGCAGGTTTTCCCAGTTTCATGATTGTTAGAGTGCAAATTGTCGTGACCACTACTCATTGGCTGTGAGAACCATTCAGAGAGTTGGGGAATAGCTGCAATCACAGCATTGTGAGATGCTTAAGACGTACTGTAAGGCCCACCTCGTTGATTCAGAGATGGCTGTTCTTTTCACATCAATGGCATCCTTGACTCCCCTCTCAAACCAGCATTCCTCCCTGTCCAGGATGTGCACATCCTCATCATTCAAAGAGTGGCCACGGGCCTGGAGGTAATGTACTGTTTGTTTATAAGGTTAGGAAACCTGCAGTCAGTTGAGACTAAAGTTACTTGGATGCTTGACAAAACAATTCCCACTGAAAACGCTGAGTCCACATGAACAGAATTTTCTGTAATTTCCTTACCTGGATGGTTGAGCATGCATCAGGATCTTTATAAAAAGTTTGCAAGTAATCCTACTTAAGAGTTTGAATTCAGTTTTTGTGTTCCATATTTACTCTTAAACCTACATACAGTGACTTTCTTATCACAGATACTCACACACACCATTGTTTTGGATGCAGCAGATGTGTGGCTTTTACTCAATACTTCATCTAACTTTATACTTTTCAATTTTTGTAAAATTTGATGCTTTACCAGCGATTTTACCCATGCTTGACTGGTCCTATGCTGCCAACAGTGCTTCTTTTTATGTGACTGTACTCACCCAAATTAACTCTGAATAAAATTTGTGACTTGATAACCAACTTTGTGTGCGTTTAACCTGATAGACATAATTTCGGGTAAAGTGAATGCAATTAAGGAAGAGAGATCCTTGGTGTGTTGCACTTGCTTGCTAGTGCAGGCCCCAGCTAACACCTGACAGTAACACACACACACACACACACACACAGATACACCAAAATCAACAGACTAACTTGGACTTTGTCACCTGCAGACTCATCCTGACGCCTGGCCCTTCATGGAACCAGTGAAGAAATCTGAAGCTCCAGATTACTATGAAATCATCCGCTTTCCTATCGGTGAGCAAGCCTCGCTTAGATGATGCAACCCTGGTTCTGTAAAAAAATTGGGAAGTCTTGTTAAATTTAAATAAAAATAAAAAATTGTCTGAAAATAAACCTGTATTTTATTCACAATAAAACACAGAAAACATCAAATATTTAAACTGAGAAAGTCAAATTTTTAAGGAATAAGTTATTTTGAATTAAACAGCAGCAACATGTCTCAAAGTTGGAACAGTATACCACTGTGTAGCAGACCCTCTTCTTTTAACAACAGTCCAAACATCTGAGACGACGAGTCATTGGAATTTTAGGGAGTGGAATGTTTTCCCATTTTGGTGTGAGTGTGTGTGTGATACAATCCTGGGTCTTTTTTTGTTGTGCTATTGGTTTCATGTGCATCAAATGTTTTCACTTGGTGAAAGGTCTGAAATGTAGGTGGGCCAGTTCAGCATCTAGATCATGATCTTCATGTTTTCCAGAGAGAATTTCAGATTTTGATTATTTAGACCACGAATCAGTGATTTCTGGAAGTGTTCGGGTCATTTCCATGACAGAATTATGCCTGTTTTTAATGCAGCACTGCCTAAGTTTACAAAGATCACAGGACCCCAGTGCTCATAATTTCACATTAAGGAACATTATTCTGAAATTGTTCCACAATTTGTGCAGGGTTTTTTTTTGTGTAGAATGGTGAACCTAATTAGTTGCAAAATGTTCCTCCAGCTGTTTCTGTTTAGTGCAACTTACTTTTCCAGCTGTTTGTTGCCAGTCCCAACTTTTTTGAGGTGTGTTGCTGTGATCAAATTCAAAATGAGCTAGTATTTTTCATAAAATAGTAAAATGTCTCAGCTTAATAATTTTCTATATTTTCTGTGCTCTATTGTGAATAAAATATGGGTTTATAAGATCTGCATATCATTGGATTTCTTTTACATTTTAGTGTCCAAACTTTTTTGGAATAGCGGTTGTATATTAGCTCCAAGTCTCCCTTACAGTTGTTTGTAATATGTAAGATATTGCATCTTAATTTACTCATTGTTTGGTTTTGTTTTTTCTTGTTTTGCCCTCACAGACCTAAAAACTATGACAGAAAGACTGAAGAACAGATACTATGTGACCAAGAAACTTTTTATTGCTGACCTACAGCGAATCATCACCAACTGTCGCGAGTACAACCCCCCAGACAGCGAGTACTGCAAGTGTGCCAATACCTTAGAAAAATTTTTCTACTTCAAATTAAAAGACGGAGGCCTGATTGAGAAATGAAGTCTGCCTCAGAACTATTTCGACTGACTAGGAGCGACTTTCACAGCTGCCAAACACCAAGATTTTTTTAAGCTATTATCATATCTGGGTTAATTAAAGGTCATGCTAAAGAAAAAAATACAAGGGAATTGTTGGACTTGTATCACAGCCAGTTTAGCACTGCAAGTGTCAAAACTTATCTCGTGGCATTTTCTCTTTCTTACTGTGGTGTGGGTGGATTATCTGCACATCTTTCAATGAGTGTACCAAAGTTACAGGTCCAAGTTATAATAATGCTACTCTTTCCACCATTATTTATAGTGAGAGAGATTGGGTTATGTTGCATTTTACAGGAGCCAATGTATAAGTAGTGTAGAGTTCATTCAAAAAAAGGGGGGGGGGAGCTGGACCTTGGGACCTAAAGCCACGTTGCCTTCCATTACTGAGACACTTGAGCATCCTAGCCATTTTCATAGGAATGACTATAAAAGGGGAAAAGTGCTTGGAGTGCTTAAAATCTGAGGAAGTACCTTGATAAGTAGTACTGAAACAATTAGTCACTTGTTTAAAAAAAAATCCGAATCAAATTGTTACTCTTACATGAAGTGCAAATTCTGAGTGTTTGCATGTGAGGATGTTTCTTTTCTTTCCTTTGTATACCGACCATCTATCGGATTTTTGTTTTTCGACTGGTCGTGAAGAAAGGAAACTGTCATTTGGCAACTGACTAAATATGAAAACAGCATTGCAGATAAAAAATAACTGCTGGTTGCAGCTCTACTGTTTGAGACACTCTGTGCGATGGACTGGGCGTCAAATACTTCCGGCACTTGTGTGCTAAATAAAAGGAGCGCATCAAAAGACAGAAATGTTTTCATGCTAATATAATATTTATACATACCGTTTATGCACCATTCCAAATGATTTCACTGAGGTCACGCGTAGTAAAGCTTCTTTTGCCGGTGTTAACTGTAGGTGTTTAAGCTAATTTTGCTTGGTAGGACTCACTTTCACAAGTAATGTTGTGTGTAGCCTCACTCTTGTGGTGGTTCCATGTTTGTGGGATAGTTTTTGTTGCCAACACCCAAATTGGGTGGGGGGGGGGGGGGTGATCAAGAAGTCTTGTATAGATTCCGACATTTGAAAAGAAAATGAGTTTGGTTATTTAGCACACCGTTCACAAGCTGTGGAGGGTGCTGGATGCATGGCAAACAGTTTTACAATTTGCATTAAACAAAAAAATGCTTCAGGCACAGCTGCAGGGGTTTTGCTTTTCTTTTCTTTTAATATTTTAATTTTTGCAGTTGAGCTTAACTGTTTTTAGTGCCCATTCTTTTATTGTTCATTTACTGAACATTTATTTTTTTTGCTCAACAGTAGGTGTCAGAGTGCTTCCTGAGATGCACTTCTTTCTGGGAAGTAGTTAATGCTGGCTGAGCCTTTTTTTTTTTTTTTTTTTTTTTTTTTTTTTTTTTTTTTTTTTTTTTTTTTTTTTTTTTTTTTTTTTTTTTATTTTTTTTTTTTTTTTTTGTTTTTTTTTATAAAATTTTTTTTATTAGGAAATTTTTTTTAA
>VUQK01035501.1:28521-38993 GCA_015106715.1 Bujurquina vittata | reverse complement strand
TTCTGTGCCTGAGCCAAAAGAGAATAAGGAAAAAGGGTGCTTTTAATAATAAATTTGGTTTATACAAGTTTCAATCAACAATGACTCTTTTTTTTTTTTTTTTTTTTTTTGCAAAATTAACAGCAGCAAGTCACTGAGGCAATCATCACTATCCTATTCATTATGTTTTCTATTCACTAATATCGTGATGGTCAATATTTTGTCAAATTAGGGTAGGAGAAAATCTAAATGAACACACACTGAAAATTCACTACACCAACTTGTTTGCCCATGTTGACATAACGCATTCGGGGCCAAATGAAAAACTAATGAAATGAAAACATATGCTAAGCTCAGCAGTGGATGGACTTCTACTGTACACACAGAGCTCTGTTAGACATTTGTAACCTAATTCTGTTATGTTTTAATTATCAAATACACCTTTGGAGTCCACAAGAAGGTTAAGCAAATATGACGCAGTATATATACTTAAGCTTTAGGTGCACACAGTTCTAGCCTAAATGCTCCTGCCTTTCTATTTAATTAAGGCGCAGACGTGCGGTAAATATGACCCTGGGTTGTTTATGAGGGAGCTGGTAATTTGCGCTGTGGCCCCAAGGTTTAAGGTCACATCGAAGTCAGGCTCCCTATATGATAAATCATTAGTTACCTTTTTATCTGTAAATGTCAACTTTGCTCACATGCTTTTTTTTTTTAATATCTTTCTTCTTTTCTTTTTTTGCTTCTGAATCAGATGCTATGTGAGACATCGTTTAAGTCTTCTGATTATCACATTTTTGGCTCAAGTCTTTTCTATAGAATTAATTTTTATGTAGCAGTAGAATAGCGCCACTGTATCAGGATCAGAAAAAGGGATTATATTTAATCTTAGTCCAAGTTTTGCTCTAGTGAGTGCTGCAAAAATTGGCAGGGGAAAATGACTTTGTCTTCAAACACTGTTATTATATTGAATAATTGATGATATGTCTGGTAAAGGCTGTTATGTGTTTACATGATGACCACCCCCATTTTATGTTTGGATAACCCTTTACAGGAAAAAGGAAATGGTGGACCACCAACGTTTCACTGCGTGGTCGTGTGGGCGAGGAATATCAAAGAGAAACAATGACATGATTCAACTCATCAGACTTTTATGAGCGGTATGATTCATTACAAAACAAACTACTGTGTCATTGAGATATGAGGAAGTTTTGGATTGCGTCTGTGCCAGAGGAGAAGAGGGAAAAATATTTTTAACCGTAAAGATTGTACAGACAGGAATCAATCAACAATGAACAATTAGATGACTCTATTAAACAAAATTGTTAGAATATTACCGATTTGTAGGACATGTCTAACATGAACAGACTCATTCCGTCTGATGGGAAACTAGTCAGACACCAACTGTTACTATATTCATTTTACCACAGAGCTGAAATCAACCAAAGAACAATTCAAACGATCATTTTTTAACTGGCTCCCAAAGATCCCCACACCTCCTTTTTTTTTTCCATACAGCTATCTTTAAATAATGTAGGTTATGTGGTGTGTACTGTAAGTTGGATGAAAGGAACAAGTTATTTAACCTGAGCAAACTCACACTGTAAGGCATTTTCTCCTACCCCCTGAATCTCACACACTGAACCCCTTCTGAATTTGTACTCCTGCCTACAGCAAGACAGTGGAGTGGAGTAGTTAACAATATAAGCTTTAGGCTACAGTCCCACATGCAAATGTAAACTCATATCCTAAAAGGACACACAAGATCTTTCTTTTAGTGTTTCATTTTGAACACAAAGCTAACGACTCGAAGCAAGCTTAAAAACAGTGACCACAAAGTGATTGCCACAGTGATTCTAGAGTAGAAACATTTACACGTAGGAACTGATGTTACAAAGCTACAAGCTGACTGCTTGTCACTGCTGTTGTTACCTGTTGAAGCTCAGGCCCTGGATTCTGTGTTGGGGTCAGCATACATTCAGCTTTAACATCACTCTGGTTTCTTTACTAGCTTTGTGTTAGCATGCCATGCATCTGTGCATTAGGAGTATAATGCAGTTGTTTCTGTCCTGATGCAAATTATACTTTACCGCCGTGCTCTTGTCCTTTCTTACACTAAAATCATAGGCAATCCCCACATCTCCACGCCTCAAAAGTTGGAGACCGCTCCACCATTTTTGTCCTTCCTGCATGGGAAATAACATCGGCTGACTGTTGTGCAAGTGTGCAGGAAGAAACAGGCATGTTTGTTTATTTTTTTTCTTTCAATCTGCCCATCATGCAATTTGAGTTTGATCAACATCTGAGTTTTTATTTCCAGGTTTTTACATCTGAATCTGATAGCACCTTTTCTCTGAACCGACCCACTTTTTATGTGAGCAAAAGTACTGGAACTGATAAACTTAAAACAGATTAAAACAGAGAAGATTTAATATTTAGTTGCAAATCATTTGCTTGCAATAACTGCATCAAGCCTGTGAACCTTCCACCTTCCTGCCCCTGATGAACGCCTTGGGCGTTTTGGGTCATTATCTTGCTTTATGATGAAGAAAGATAATCACCGACCAATCACTTTGGTTGCATCTTCCTTAAAACTGACAGACAAAATGCTTCTGTAGACTTGTGAGTTCATTGTTCTGCTACCATCATGCATGACATCATCAATGAAGATTAATGAGCTCATCCCAGAAGAAGCCATGCAAGCCCAAGCTATGACTTTATCTTCACTGTGTTTCACAGATGAGCTTGTATGTTTGGGATCATGAGCAGATCCTTTCTTTCTCCAAACTTTAGCCTTTCCATCACCTTGGTAAAGGTTAATCTTTGTCTTATCAGCCCATAAAACTTTGTCCCAGAATTTCTGAGCCTTGTCTCTGTACTACTTGGCAAATTTCATCCTGGCCTCCCTATTCTTCTTGCTAATTAGTGGTTTTCATCTTCTTGGGAAGCCTCTGTACTTGTTCATGATTCTTCTGTGAAGAGTAGGTTGTGATGCCTTCACTCCTGCCCTCTGGAGGTTGCTGCTGATGTCACTAACAGTTGCTCTGGGGGCTTTCTTTAGTGTTTCTGTCATTAACTGCCATTTTTTCCTTTGTCTACCTGTTTGTCTATCTGTTAGCGCACCAGTGACGACTCGCTTCTTCAGGACTTTCCAGCCGGGTGTACTGGCTTTGGCCAATGTTTTTACAAGGGCTCTGATTGATGTTCCATCTTGTCTCACCTTCACAATTTCTTCACAACTCTCTGGTTTTCATATTGGTTACTCCTCTATAAATGTGCAGTCTGTACAGGAAAAGCCCAAATTTTGAAACTCAGTAGACATTCAGCACTATTTATTGCTTTAATAATCAATGTTATACCTGGTCAATAAAACACACCTGTCAGTCACATGTTCCAATACTTTTACTCACAAGAAAAAAAAATTATAAGCAAAAATAAAAGTATTGGACTCACTGTTCCAATACTTTTGGAGGGGAGTGTACTCTATATGATAAGTGTATATGATAAGTGCTTTTGGTATCACAAAAAATGTGTTTTACATACTACAGGCTTTTTTTTAGATATCAAGGAAAGTTGCAGCCACTTACACAACCCGTAATATGAAATTTCCATGTCAGGCATTAAAGCTAGTTTCAAAAGCTTTATTATTATTATTATTATTATTATTATTATTATTATTATTATTATTATTATTATTATTATTATTATTATTATTATTATTTAGCAATCTCAGGAGTGCCTCAGTATCCATTCCATGAAGTATTATTCCATGCTTTGAGCTTTCCTTACACTACAGAGCTTGTGTTTCCTCATCCCAAGCTAAAAGGGAGAGATAAATGTGATTTAAATTAATAGCTGCTACCAAATAACTCCTCGGCTGGTAAACGATGCATTCATCAGATACAGACAGCCAATATCCTGTGATTCATGGCACTCTTTACCACGTGAAGGGTGCCAACAAAAATTGTTATTACTTTTTAATAAAGTGTACCAGTCACTAATCCTCTCATTTATCAGTGGAAGGCAGTTGGTGTGGAGGAAGTCAGTGTGAACCGGTGTGCCTGGCTGCTCTGATGAAGAGGAATGGGAACTGTAGAATGAAAGTGTATTTAATGTAGAGGTGCTCCTTTACAACACAACCTTTAATATGGAAGCATCAGAAAGGCGGATACATATGTATGTAAATACATATATAATGTTGTCCATGAAACAATCAACATACTTTTTTGTTACACTGATACTACTTTTATAGAAGCTACATACACCTGTTCTTTTCTTTTACCTCATTATTATACTTGTTGCTCGTGTTATATTTCAGCATCAGGAGTAAAAACAAAACTCAATATCCATCTTGTGTATTAATTTAGGATTTTTTTTCTATGTAAATCAGTTGGTTACTTTTATTTCCTGATATCAGTTGTGCTACCAAAGTCAGTAACAAGACAGCACAACAAACATTGCTTGTTTGATGCTACATTTTTTTTTAGGTTTTTCATCTTGCCACAGGACTTCTTCACCAGCAGAGAGCAGACCACTGAAGGCAATCAGCTTCAAAGTCTGATCATAATGCTAGTTTGATTAATCAACTAGTAATGATTTTAGTAATTAATAATAAAACTTTCAGTTATGTTATAACTGATTTGCAAGCATGTTCTATAGGCTAAAGTTAAACCTTAATTAGCTGTGAAATGTTATATACAAGGTGAATAGCAGTGTACAGACTGGCAGGATTAGTGACAGTCACTGAGGTTGTGACTTGCTCACCATTTAAACCAACTCTAACTGTGCAATACCCACATCTCTGTGCAATATTATATTATTCATACTGAACAACATCTATCACGCCTATATTGTTTAATATCCAGTATTCATCCAGTAGTGTAATATTCCATCACCAGGTGCAATATGCACCATCTTCATTATTATATTTATATACTTGTTTTATTATTTTTACAATTTATGTATTTTTATAGATTCTTTTTTATGTATATTTTTTATACATTCTGTTACATTCTATGTATATTTTTAGAAGTTCTCTTTTATATTTTAGGAAGTGTGGCTTCTTACTGTATGGCACTGAGCAGGAGTGACCCTCTGATCTCTACATTCTGTTTAATGACAATAAAGGCATTCTGTTCTACTCTCTGTATACAGACTCACAATGCTGATACCAGCCATGCCGGGCGATTTAAAGAAAAACTGTTCTTGGACAGATCTGTATTTTATTGTTTGTGTTAATATATATATACATATATATATCCCAACTTTCCTTGCAGGTAAGTGTCTAGTAAGTTAGCTGTTCCCAGGACTCTTCTGGACAGAGATCTTGGATGCCATTCCTGGAATCTGATGGAGCCAGTTTCGGGGTCACTGCCCCGAGTGTCCCAGTTACCATGGGGACCACTGTTACCGTCACTTTCCACATTCTTTCTATCTCTCCTGTGAGCACTTGGTATTTTTCGAGCTTCTCGTGCGCTTTCTTCTTGATGTTGCCATCACTTGTTATTGCAACATCTATTACTACGACTTTCTTCCGCAGTTTGTCCACCACTACTATGTCACCACTACTTGGTTAGCCATCACAAGTTTATCTGTCTGAAACCGGGGAATCCCACAGATGTCATCAATGTATATGAGATGGCTGCTCCATGTCATAGTCGGTATCCGTAGCCAGCCTTGTTAATGATCTGGCTGAGGGGATTCAGGCCTATACACAACAGTGGTGGGGACAGAGCATCTCTTTGGTAAATCCCGCACTTGATGCTAACTTTTGCAATAGGCTTGAAGTTGACCTCTAGGGCTGCTCTCCACATTCCCATTAAGTTCTTGATGACGGCTCTTAGGGTCAAGTTGAGCTCGTGTACTTCTAGGAATTCCAGGATGCATGTGTGCAGCATCGAATCATAGAATTTCTTGTAATCAATCCAGGCAGTCCACAGGTTGGTCAGTCTAGTCTTGCAGTCTTGAGTCTTGACTGCTCTATCAACCAGCAGCTGGTGTTTTGCTCCCCTGGTATCTCTGCCAATTCCTATATGGGCCCTGCTCATGTATTGAGCCATGTGCCTGCTTAGCTGCCATGATGACAGACAGGAATTTCCATGGTGTTTCCATGTACTGATGCAGGTTATTGGCCGGTAGTTGGATAGGACTGTCCTTTCTGGGGGTCCTTGGGGATCAGGCCTGTCTGTCCTTCAGTCAGCCATTCTGTGTCTTAGCCTCTATCAGTTGGTTCATTTGTGCTGCCAGGTGCTCGTGGAGTGCACTAAACTTCTTTAACCAGAAAGTGTAAATCATGTTAGGGCCTGGTACTGTCCAGTTTTTCATATGTGAAGAACTGGGATGTCTGCCACTGTGATGGTTACTGGATCCTGTTCAGGGAGGTTGCAGTGGTCTGCTCTTAGATCCACTGCCTACTTTTCCCATTTGTCCTTACAGGTTGCTCCGTCTCCAGCCTTGGTGGGGGGTGCTGTTCTCAGAGTATACCTTGGATGGTTCGGTGGAGAACATCTGGTTTATTCTCCTGGCTTACTTGTTTATGCACCACTCTGCATTTAATCATTAATCTCTGGCTCTCTTCCACAACATGGGTTTTGTCTCCCTCCCCTCGGCCCAACTGCTCAAGGCAGATGGCTGCCATCCCTGAGCCTGGTTCTGCTGGATGTTTCTTCCTGTTAAAAGCCACGCCCTCAGTTTGGGGATCAATTTTTTTTTTTTTTTAACTTTATTAATCCCTTTGGGAGGGTTCCGTCAGAGGGTTTCAGATCACTCATCCAGAGACAAGCATCTGCGGTCATGCCGCCAGAGACCAGCGCTACCATTAGGCAATGTGGTTTCAGTGTCTTGCCCAAGGACACAACAATTATCACAGGGACCCTTGTTCCCTTCACCTTCCACATTTCTCTAGTTCCTCTCTCAGCCCTTGGTATTTATTGAGCTTCTTGTGTTCCATGTACATCCATTCATCCATCCATTTTCTTCTGCTTATCCAGGGCTGGGTCACAGGAGCAGGAGCCTGAGCAAATAAGCCCAGAGCTCCCTCTCCCAGCCACCTTCCAAGGTGTTCCCAGGCCAGCCAAGAAATATAATCTCCCCAGCGTGTCCTGGGTCTTCCCACGGGCTTCCTCAAAGTAAAACATGCCTGGAACATTTCACCCAAGAGGCGTCCTAGCCAGATGCCCAATCTACCTCAACTGGCTTCGTTCGATGTGGAGTAGTAGCAGCTTTATTCTAAGCCCCTGTAAAAAGACAGCACCCTTCATACTATCTCTAAAGGAGAGATCAGCCACCCTTTGGTGGCATTCTTGTTCTTTACGTCACTACACAAAGTGCATGACCATAGGTGACGGTTGCGATGTAGATCGATGGGTAAAGTGACAGCTTCACTTTTATCCTTTTATGCTCAGCTCCCTCTTTATGGAGTGGAGCATCCACATCACAGCAACCGCAGCCCCAATCCATTGGTCATTCTCCCGCTCCTCTCTTCCTTCACTCGTGAACAAGACCCTTCAGTCTAGTGTCCAAAGATAAAAGCCTTTGTTTTGCAGCTTCCAGAACCTCAGTTATGGACATCTTGTTGTACGTCTTTTTATCCAGGATCTGTCTCTCATGACTCGCTTCTGCACCTTAGCTAACCAAAAACACTAAGAGCACACTATACAAGACTTTTTGCCTATGTGACAAATTAATCTTTGAAAGCAGAGAATAATTATTTGATTTAATGAATTTTAAACACTAAGTAAATTATCTGCCGTGATTGGTAAGTCAAAAATGTCCCTGCTAACACACTGGATGTGTGGTGTAATTGATGTTGGTTTCACAGCACACATATTTCCCAGGATTATGTCCAGTGTGTACACAGAATAAAGTAAAAGCACCACCCACCACCTCAGGATAAAGCCATCACTGTGAGGTACAGTGATTAAAGACTGTGTCTTGACCTTGTATCCTGGACTGAGATAAACTCTCCAAAATTCCTAAAACAAACAAGCCACAGCTCTGTTAATTTGGTCTTCCAGCAGAAGTATTGAGGCTGTTGAGGCAGCCACAGATGATTCCTCTTGTGTATGGGCCAATGTTAAGCCTCAAGAACAGGTAACAGTCAATCCATTAACCTTAGCTTTTAGCGGGTGCTTCATGTCACTACCTCTGAGTCTTGCACACACATACAAATGTGCACACTGCCATGTGGACACAAACACACACACACACACACTGTTCCATGCCTTGATACATTTTTTTAATAGTTGCTATGCAAAGACTTGAAAAGGTCAGTGCAGCTCCTCTTGACATTGACTCTGCCATTGTAATAATGAGCTCTTTTCCTTTTCTTCCCCCCAACTTTAACAATACCTTATCACTGAGCCTGAAGCATCCATCCACCTCCCATATGTTGGTCAGCTATAGTCACACATGCTCACAGCTGCACATATTCACATACATTCCAAGGGACAGAAGCATTCAAATGCTCACAAGAATGTACAGTGGAAACAAAGACACAATGGAAATAGATAAATACACACATACACATGCACGCACACCCCTTCCCACCCTCCCAGCCCCCACCCCTTCAGGCCTAAGTGGGTGTCAGCAGCCATCTTCAGCTAGGTAATATGAAAGGGCTTCCAAAGGCAGGGGTCATGTTAAATTGTAACGCAAATGTTATTCCTCAATTATCCTTCTGGGGGAAATGTCAACTGCTTCAGGAGGAATCAGACCAGGCCCAAAGACTGTGTGTGTCTCTATGTGTGTGTTGCCTCAGGCCAAAGAGTCAAGCTAGTGTTCACCCTGCCACTCTTGTCCCCACTACTGCACGCACTGCACACAGCCACTCTGTCTACTAATTTAAAAGAATTATTTGTGAATTATAAAGCTTTGTGAAGACAGAGAGAGACATGTAAATATGTCTTTAATTAAAACATCTTGCTGTATTAAATCCATGCCTTCTATACCATAAATCAAGATTAGGAAAATAGATTTGTAAAAAGTTATTTTAAGTATTCATTGGTAAAGTATGTTTCTCTTTGCTGATTCTGGACGTGTTTAAACAAAGCGAAGAGAACCAGGTCAACATTTTTGTTAGTTATTTTCAGAATAATACCCTATCCCACGAATTCTTGTGGTGGCTGCCCAGTTGGGACCTGGGGAGTTTATCAAATGAATTTAATGAAAAACTCTCCTTTGACTGGCAGCTGAATGCCAAAGCTAACAATGAGGGGTCAGAAGTGAAACTACCATTGCCCTTTTCCAGTGGCCTCCCCTGACTGCCTCAGTGGATATTACAAGTTACCACATTTATATTTGCAATAACAAATTGACTCCAAATGGTCTAAGTGGGGATCAGGACCTAGCTGGATATTTGTAGTGCCTCTAGGAAATCAGTTTGTGGACCTTTGTTGAAACAAGGGGTCTTAAAACCAAGGGTACACAAGGACAGAGAAATACACACACGTGCTTTTTATATCTCTGCTCACTTTTTACTTTTACAAACACTTTTTTTACAACATTTGTGCACATTCAAAGTGCACATATACAATTTTTCCTCTGATTGGAATATGCACTATTTGTTACATCCACCTGTTCAACTCCCCATTAATGCAAATATCTCAGCTAATCACAGGGCAGCAACTCAATGCATTTAGACATTTGGGCTGGGTCAAGTCAACCAGCTGAAGTTCAAATGGGGCATCAGAATGAAGAAAAAAAGTGGTTTAAGTGACTTTGAATCTGCATAGTCACTTAAACTATGTAACTATATAACTATATACTCAGACGGACTGGTCTGAGTATTTCTGAAACTGCTGATTTACTGGGATTTTCACACACAACCATCTCTAGGATCCAAAAAAGAGAAAATATATAGCGAGGGGCAGTTCTATGGACAAACATGTCTTGTTGATGCTAAAGCTCAGAGGAGAATGGCCAGACTGTTCTAAACTGACAGAAATACAACAGGGTCTCAAATAACCACTTTTTATAACCAAGATATCCAGAAGAGCATCTCTGAATACACAAAACATCCAATCCTGGAGCAGACTGGCCATAACAGCAGCAGACGACCACACCGGGTGCCGCTCCTGTCAGCTAATTTTGGCTCACTAAAATTACAAAAGACAACAAGAGTTTGGAATTCCCTTCCCTGGTCTTGTGATTTATTTCTGCTGGGATATTTGCAGGGTAGGGTAAGATCAAAGTATGGATCCATCCATACCATTGAATCAATGGTTGAGACTCTGAGAAATCTTTCCAGCACTTTGTTGAATTTGTGCCACAAAGACTTAAAGCTTTGGAAAGGCAAGGGGGGGGGGGGTCCAACCCATGTACCTAAAGTGTTAGGTAAGTGTACATGAACATAGATCTATACAACTTTGACTACCTTTGCAAAAAACAAACTCTGTTACTACAGACAATCAGTTCTTTAAAGCGAACAGTTTATGAAATCCCATTTTCACTCAATTGACAAAAAAGGTTTAAATTCAATCTTTTAATTTAAAGTT
>VUQK01035501.1:2374-28501 GCA_015106715.1 Bujurquina vittata | reverse complement strand
GGCCAGACTGTTCTGAACTGACAGAAATACAACAGGGTCTCAAATAACCACTTTTTATAACCAAGTTATCCAGAAGAGCATCTCTGAATACACAAAACATCCAATCGTGGAGCAGACTGGCCAACTCTGTTACTACAGACAATCAGTTCTTTAAAGCGAACAGTTTATGAAATCCCATTTTCACTCAATTGACAAAAAAGGTTTAAATTCAATCTTTTAATTTAAAGTTATTTCTCATTGAATGTAGTGCACAAATCTTTCATTGAACAGAAACCACAAAAAAAAATCTAATCAAAATGCCCTAAAATGGACTCAAGAACTATAACTGGAAAAAAAAAATCTTTATAACACAGTCTTTTGTGACTAATAGCTAAATAATAGTAATTATGATCATCTTGCCATAACCAGACTTCTGTCAGAGACTGATCTTCCTCAGCACTATCCTATCTTCTCGCTTTTATTCTCTTTCACATTTGTCTTATCGCTCCATTCTATTGTAAGCACTGTTGGTTTCGTCCCCATGGCTACAGCCGATGGTATCGTGTTATCATTGTAATAAAACTAAAGTGCCGAGCAGGAAATTGAAAGTGTATTCGTACAGGAAATAACAGTGCTCCGTCATAATCTACAGTCAAAAACATGTGTTCATCCACATATTGTCTCTTTATCTGATGTCGGAGAATACGGCGTGGTCAGCCATCTTTTTTTTTCCTTCTTCTCTTTTTCCTGTTCTATTGATTTTTCTCCATTCTCTTTTACACACATTTTGACCAATCAGGGCTTATTATGGCAAACGGTGATACTGGAGTATACGCCTACATTAGCTCCCAAACACTTGTACAGTTACTTCTGTCCTTATCTAAGTTCAAGCTTAATAAACACCCGCAGACCTCTGAAATAAATGAATGTTGAAAATGCAAGGGTTTTCTTACAGTATGAAGTATTAAAGCTGCACTTCAGTCCAATGTTAGTCTTTGAAGGTTAGAAACACGAAACAACACGTTCATTTGATTAAACTGCGACTGCTTTGAACACAAACAAGAGTGCACATGAAAATAGAAGTGAGAAATCCAGAATGTCTTTTATCGTTCTCTTCTGTTTATTGCCACTATGTAACTGCAACAGTGCAAGTGTAAAATTATCATTAAAAATACTGTATATTTAAAGTTTTAACTGCTGGGAGAAAAAAACAAAATAAAAACCTTCAGATGGTAAATAGAAACATCTAGGATTAGAATAATAATACATATAATATTAGCATTTGGTGGTAAGCTATTTAACCTTGTTTTTCTTCCAGAGACAGGAACCGGCTCCTAAAACAGATTCCTGGATCTCACGTGTTCCTCTTATCTGACTGAGTGAGAATGAAAGAGAGTGAGAGGTAGCTGACACAAGGCCGCCCTCTGTCTGAAGTAACAGAAAACGCCCTCTACTGTAAATGCTTCATTTAGATATTTCTCAAACGGTACGAGCCTGTATGCAAGTGTGCACGTATCCCTTTCTAGTAGTGTTCACGATTTCAGTCAGTGGGTGGGCTTTTGCACGGAAGGGAATTTCACTGATGAGCATATGATCAATAATATAATTTAGTAAAGAATATTAAGTTAATCAGGGACCAAGAAACCAGAGAGACTATTTGACAATCAATTTGCAGAACACTAGCCGATGTTAGATAGTCCAACAACAAGTAAACAAGGAACGGTAAAGAAAAAAAGGTATTCGGAAGAAGAGAATGCTCATAAAACATGTCCTATCCATTTGTCTTTTAGTAGTGACATGCTGGCTCTCCGATTGGCTGATGTGGTGCACTAGTAGTAAAGTGAATGAAGCACAGAAACTGAGGAAAAGAAAATTCTAATTTGCATGAAATTAATTAAAGGCCACTGTGTGCTATATTTAAACTGAGATTGGCTGCAACATATATGAGCTCTCTCATTTTCTAATCTATACATTGCCTCTGTTCTCCCTCTCTCCCACACACATACACAGAGAGAGAGAGAGCTCTACTCCACTAACTGATGTAAATGGAAAGAGTGGAGAAGGCTTGGTGAGGGCTGACCTTGTAATATCAGGGGCAGCTCACCCCAATTAATCACAAGATCCTTGCCCAGATGCTTCAAGCTAATAAACAGCACTCTGAATCAAAAAGTCTCCGCAGTTGTACAGCCACTCCAATGATTGCACCCCCTGCCCAAGATTAAAGCCCACTGTGAATTGAGAGAGGGCAAGTGGCACTTCTAACAATGCAGGGTGGCAAGATGAGTTAGTTAGAGGCAGATGAGAAGCCTGTGGAACCCCTTTTTTTCCCTCTCACATTTAAGCATTTTACTGCAAATTGCATGTCAAATTACCCTCACAGTGAAATACCCTTAATGATTCCCTCTTTTCTTGTGTAAATAGTAATTTTCCATCCATTTCTTACCCTGTAATACTTACTGGGGGATTTTGGGGGATTATGGGAGCAAAATTATTTCACACATTTTAAAAGGATTATTTTTCACAATGTGGGACATGTCAGTCTAGTCTGCGACGTACAATGGCCTCTCTGTGATACAATTTGAAAAACACTAGCAAAGCGCAGACAATTGAACCTGGCGAACACACAGCATTAGGAACTACAATGCGTTCATAACATAATTACATTGTATATTGCATAAACTCTGACATTTGAAACGAAGGCAACAATGTGGCATTCAGGTGTGGAACATACATGCCTCTTTGTATATGTGTCTGTGTAAAGCTGCTAACCTTGATTTAATAATTTCACAGAATATTTTAAAGGTTAACATCTCTGATTGCAACATGGCATGGCGGCTGCTGTTTGGCGTATGATAATTTACAATACCTGCATGGTGGCACCCCTGCGACTGTAAAGTCTGTAAAGTGGAGTTGCTCCTGTGATCCTTGATCCACTCTGTCTTTCTTCAGCTTTATCTGAAACTTGTAAAAAAAAATACCAATCAATTATATGAGGAAAACAATCCAATTAAGGCTATTTTGAATGAGGTTAAGCTGACCAATCCTGTGTATCATTTTTTTTTCTTTCCGAGTTATCTTGTTATTAGTGACGTGGATAGAAATATCTGAGGCAATCAATAGCTGGACTGCCTAATACAGTAAGGTGCAGCAGGTGTCCTGTTCAAGCTGTTCCTGGGGTCATTGCTGTGCAAAAATGTGCTAAAAAAAAAGAAAAAGAGCAGGTTCATTGAACTTGTCCATGTTTTCTGTGAACAGGAACTGGATGTATATATTTCCAACTGGAAGAATGTGACAGTCACTAGCCACTGATCTTTCCAGCATGGCTAGAGTTCAGATGGAACGTGCATTGTTCACCTGAAAACTGCATATTTTCTGCTGCTCATGTACAGGGAATGTGGTAGAGTACTGTAGGTGTAATGTTAATGACTGTGCAGAGGAAGTAGGAAGTTTGGAAATTCCCTTTTCGGTGTCCCATCCACTCTGAGCTTGGGCCAAACAGTTTAGTTTTCTTTTTGTTGATTTGTTTGTTCACTGATGGTGAAGAGTTTATATTTCAGGCAAACCAGATTCAAAACTAACAAACAAACAGAGGCTTCTGTAAGATATCATCTCTGTTTTTGTGGTCACGTGTTTTAAAACTGTAAATACCTTCAATCTCATAGGTTACATCAAATTGGATAACAGCAGGAAACACTCATGAATTTGGAGATTTTGTACAATTATTGCATTTTTTAATTTAAGATTTATTTATTTCTTTGTTGGAACATGAGCTTAGTTCAGAATTTCACATTCTTTTCAGTTTTAAACTAAATTAGATAAATGTGTATCCCTAACTCTTACAAACTGTGAATGGGGTATCCTTGACGCATACTGTGACAAACGGACAGAGACGGGTCAGGCCACAGAAATTTACATTAGGTAAGGCCAGAGAGTGTAAGCAAGACGGAGTGTAGACAAGGGATTGTAGGTAATATGAAAGCAGATGGGAGGTGAAAGAGAGAGTCAACATTCTGGCCAGGATCCCAGGATGTACCAGCTGTTGCTGTAACTTCACCCCTCACGTCCCCTTTCTCCCTTCCACCTCATCTTTTTTTCACAGTTTCTTTTTTTTCATAACTCTTTAGGATAGAAGATGTAAGTGCTCCTGACAAGTTCCTTCTTTTAAGTATCTGTCATAGAACGCAAAAGACACAAAAGAAACTGATGAAATTCCTCGGCAAATTTAAGACCGACACACATATACAATGTAAGGTGTGTCTGTATTATTTTAAATGTCAATTATTGTAACTCTTTCAAGATTATAAATATATTTAAAATAAACCAAAAAAGAAAAAAAAAGGAGTCAGGATGAAAACAGTGGCACTGGTCATTTACCTGCTACATTTCCTGTATACAATAAAACTGCAAACAAACACGGAAGCGCAAATGAAAAGCAAGCAGCAGAACATAAGGAAACCAAAGAACTGCTTGAAAAATTAATGAACCACTATAAACGAAGTGGATCGCCAGCATTTGCATTGTGTGTGCGTGTTTGTGTGTGTATGCGAACAGGTGGAGGCTGGTACAAAGAGCTCACATTTGGAACAAACACTGATGTGTGTGAAGCACCTTTATGTCTCCCTCACTCTCCTGCTCTCTCTCCAGTGTGTCACATCAAAGTCTGAGGCCTGTTGGCTTGACTTACACCTCATCCAATTAGTCTGCAGTATCTCAGCGACCCTAAAGAATAGCCGGCCCTTTTCGAGGCTCCACCGTCACTTGATCCCAGGTAACACAATACCTCAGTATGCGGACATTCGTGAGTGCGCTCACACACACACACACACACACGCACGCACACAACCACACATTTGATACCTGCTGCTCATGGCGTAAAGATAAAATAAGTGGGCACAGACGTCAAAAGCATTAGTCAAACAAAAACAACAACAAAAAAAAATAGAACAAGAGAGAGAAAGGGAGAGAGGGTGGAGGACTGAGCCAGGTACAAAATTGATGGCTCACAATACAGCGGGCATTGTAACAAAATGAATTTGTCGCCCTATTGTCTGTGACAAAAGACCTAATTGAAGTCGGGCCTCCTGTCCTTTGTCTGCTGATCTTTTTGGCATGTTAAGTATCCTGCAAGATATGCAGATTCTCACTTGGACTGAATTATTTAGATGGGCAAGAAGCTGCTACTAAACAAGGAGAACATATCAGACGATGCTCTATGTGCACAGGTGTGTGTGTGTGTGTGTGTTGGGGGGTGTAAACGTGAACCTTGAACCTAATTTGATTTTTACTGTAAAAAGATGACAATTTATTAAGAGTCAACAAACGCCACGTTACAAACCCACATTCAATTTAAAAATCTTTTTTTATTTATTTATTTGTCGCAGCTCGCTCACCAGATACCATGACACAGCATTATCAAGCTCGCAAGGACATCTCAGCTCTCTGTACCGCATGCCTGGAATCCAATTACTGGGCAGCAATTTATGCTGTATGAGGATACATTACTAGTTCAATATTGAGATGTCAAATTACACACATGGCCTCTAATGCACTCTGGCAATCATAGCCTGCTGCTCAGACTGCCAGCAACAAAACTGTCAGAGGACCTTGTCACAGGGGAAAGGAAATCTGATTCGTCCATATTCTCTCTTTCCTCCTCTCTCTTTTGGACCATGACTTCCGTCAGTAATACAGCGCCACTGTGTTCTCGTTCGTTTGCTCTCTCTATCTCTCTGGTGTTCCTTGGAGGGGTTTCATTGCCCAGAGCTCCGTGGCAGGGCGATTGATGAGGAGGCCTCAATTCTCTGACAGTTGACATTTACCAGGAGACTCTCCTTGGCATGCCCACCGCGAACAAACAGACAACGAGACAGCTGGAAATGCCTCAGAAAAGAAAGGACAAAAATGCCTTGTGCCATTGTGAAGGATGAAGTTCCATTAAATGATCATTTAAGTTCTAACATATATTTATATTTTAAGGCTTTGTCATGATCAGACAGAACAGAACGTGGGAGATCACAAAAGCCCCTCTTATTGATCAGAAGAAAAGAAAGACAACACCTACAGTTGTTCTACTTTCCTACTTGCTCTGTTCCCCAGCACCTACTGTTCTGCTGTGTGAATTCTCCCCCGCCTGTGCGGTACTGAAGGTCTCAGCAGTGGTCGTGGTGCAAAAGCTGACGTGAGGCCTGGTTTACTTAGAAGAAGGCTCACCCGCTGAACACAAAACAGAGATGGTTTCTGACATCTTGTGAAGTTGTCTCCATCTCTGAGTATACCTTTGGGGAGAGAGAGAGCGGGTGGGGAGCGGCAGCAGCACTGAGACCATCAGGGCCGTCTTTACTTGCCAGGCACTGAATCTTTAATGCGGAAGGCCCCCACAAATGCATGGGCAGCATGGTGTTGTCACCCCGGCATATTTTATCACTGATCAAACATTAGTCGGCAGCTGTTGTAAACTTGTAGCTGTCTCGGTGGCAGTGGTGGTGACAGCCTCTGACACACTGCTGAGAGACTGAGGCCCAGCTGGCTGCTTTACTTGCTTACATTCTGGCATTGTGTAAAAATAAATAAATAAAAAGAGTGTCTCCTCCATCTCAAGCAGTTGACTCTCTCTAACTATCACTCATTTCCTCATTTTGGTCCTTTCTTCTTTCTTCTCCTCCTCCTTACGCCTGTGCTTGTACTTTTCTGTCACATGCTTGTTTTGTTGCCTCTCCTCCCGTTCCTCCTCCTCCTCCTCCTCCTCCTCCTCTACTCCTCTGTAGTGTCTTGTGATTTCCCCAACTGCATGTTCAGCGTCCCTCCAGTGTTACTGCAAGTGTTGTGCATCTTACAATGGCTACCTGAGCGTGGGAAAATAAAAGGAGGGGTAAAAGGAAGAATAAAAGCATAAGACGTAACAGAGTTGTGGCAAGGCTCTAAAAGAAAATGCATGGGGGGGGGGGTAGTTTGACAGCATGAAGAAAGAAAGTGTGAACAAACTGTGACACTACAAATATTGTGTGCATTTCACTGGCACGGTCCTCTCTCAGCTGAGTTCCAAATGTGATTTTGAAGAAATTAGAAACTGAGATGGCTACTGTATTAGGTAGCCATCTGCTATCTGCTCCAGTCTGAAAGGATTATCAGAAGAAGAAAAAAATACCTATTTTATTATATATTTTTTTACTTCTTTGAAGTCTTTGAAGTGCTGTAACATATTTGAGCTGTTAGGTGAGGCTGCCGCTAATCTAATGCTTTGATTGTCTAAACTAATTTCAATTTTACACTCTGATTTCTTTTATTGATTCATTTATAAATGTGTCATCAGCTGCCAGTTGCGAAAGCCTATAAATGATTTGTTAGTGTTGTTCTCTGTATGAAAATTGTTTGCTTTTGTGTGGACATATTGTTAGAAACATGTTTATCCAGAGTAAAACACCATTCCAAGCAAATATATCAATATTTCATTGCTTCATTTATTATGTAAATTCTTCAACTGAATATTTCAGTAATTGGTTAGGACATGAGACCCCACCAGCGCCACCACCCCCCTCTCCATGTGTCTCTTTTGCACAAAGGCAGCGGTTGGACAGCTCACTGGTGGGAATTACCTTTTGGCTGGCACAAAATAATTTTTATTTCTAATTTATTTCATGACAACAGGCACACGCAAAGGGAGAGTGCCCACAGCCAAGTGCCTTGTTGGCAAAGATTGATTACCCAATATCTAATTAGCTGAGATCCAATCACTTATTATGCAGAGTGCGGGACAATCAGACTGAAGTCAACTGTCAGCCAATTGATTGATGACACCCCCAATCCAGCTTTTGTTTGCTCTAATGTCCTGATGCTTGTTACAACCACCAAAGCTCGCTCGGACAATGCAGTCTGTCACTCTGATGGTGAGTTGCCGGCCTCCTGTCTCATTTTTAGTTTGCGTTTGTTTACAAGTGTGTGCGGTTTTGTGTGTGTGGACAAAATGGGTATATATGTCTTGGTATTTATGCGTATGTGTGTGCCTGTGTGTGTTTGTCTTAGTGTGGAAACATGTTTTTGAAGACACCAACAGATTTGTCAGGTTGTTGGCCCTATTAAAGACAGGTCTCCTCTTTTCACCCTGAGGGCAGCTGGTTTTTAGCGAAGGGTGAGAGGGTAAGGGGAGGCATATCATGATTAAAAACAAGCAGTGATGAATCACATAGCAGTGATGGTGTTCAGCACAACATCTTAAATCCAAATGCATTTGAAAGTTTTATTTTTATATTTATTTTTTTAAAATATATGGCGATTTAGACTGCTTTACATGTGGGAAATCCCATTCCTTCAATTTTCAAAACTAGTGTCTTCTAATGCATAGGCTTAGAGACATGAGAAGACTGTCTAATGCAGTCAGTTTAAAGAAAATCAAATGTATTTTAAATGTTGAGTGTGCTCACTTCTGCCATGAGGCCTGTTACATAAATACTGTTGAGTTTTGTAGAGTAAATGTCACACAGGTAGCAGTCCATGTTTGCACTTTCTTAATGTTTCAATTGCAGCAATGTTACATTATTCACAATTTTACACAAAAAAAGCAGTTTTACTGTGTCTGCTTACTTATTTAATCTGGTCAACTTCTTACTAGAAAGATTTTGCAATTAATGTGTACAAATATTATTACTGCAGTGTCAACAGCAAATGTTGAGACAATACTGTGTTCCTTTAAGGGATATCCTAGATAAGTGGTCTTTATTGTGGCTATATACAGTTTTTGTGTTTGAGTCAACATTTTTCTTCCCCTTTAACAGCAAACAGTAGAGTGAAATGACAATTTGACAGCATTAAAAATGTATAGAAAACTCAAGGCCCTTGGAGGTTTCCATTAGTAAATAGGGTCAGAAACTTACCTAAATGCAAGCACACATAGAGATGTGGAGCGTCTGTGTGTGTTTGTGTGTGTGTGTGTGTGTGGGGGGGCATGTTCAAGGTTCAAGGATGAAGGCCTCTGAGATCCAGCTGTAATTTATTGTGAGATATTCAGCATCTGATCTCAGTGACAGTAGCCTCTGGCTTCGTTCATAAGAGCTAAAACGTCTCTCTTCCACCCTTGCGTCTGTGTAAGTGCACGTGCCCGTGCATGTGCATTTTTTGCTTGTGCGCGAAAGGTCGGACAGAGAGAAAGCAAGGGTGAAATTCTCTGACATACATCAAACAACTGAAGACAGATGCCTGGACAGTATTAATCAAAACTTTCCCATTTCCTAAAGAATTAATCATTAAATAATTAATCTGGCAGATACAGGCAGCAGTTAAAGGGGGCTTGTGCCTTCCTGCTGGTTAGAATTAGTCCTTGTCGAGAGGCTAGATTGATATATTTATTATTTATCAGATTAATCATGGCTAGAGACATTAGGATCCGCTGTTGAGATCATACCAGTTATAGCATAGGAGGGGGTGAGAAAAAGACGGCTCAAACACATGAGAGAAAGAGGCAGGTGGCAGCTGTGTGCGGTGATTACAGTGCAAGGTGGTCAAGGATATACTTGCAGGCCTAGACACACATATACACATGCACATGCACATTAACACAATCTAAAAAGGGGGTGGAAGCCAGGAGGTCTGTGTAGCCCCAAGCACTTCTTTTTTTTTTCCAAAGCCAGTGCAGCAGAAAAGAGTAGGAGGGGGAAGAGCAAAGATATGAAGGATACAACAGCTTTACAGAGGTCAGGGCAGATCCTTGGGTCATTTCTGTTCATAATAAATGTTTGGAGAGTACTCCTGAGGCGGCAGTGAATGACAGTGTCATACCAAAATCATATCAATCCTTCACTCATTCATTAACCCATCGTAATCTTAAACTTTTTTTTTTATTACTTTTTTACCCTACGAAAGGTGCGAGCTAACCATCTCTGAAAGCTGTAATGTAGTGATGGCTGATGTGTTTCCCAGTGTGTCAGTCTTTTAGTTTCATGCAGATCCATCCACAAAGCTGGTCAAGTTCTGACCAGTTGCATGTGCATATTTGCAGTGTTTGCTGGATCACATGGAGCCAAATCTGGTCTGTAAGGCAGGTGATTGATTGTGTTGTTGTGGCCAAAAAGTTTTGTGAACATGGCACTGGTAATTTTTGGTAATGTTGTCTCTTGAATGCTGTAGGAATTTCAAGCCCCTGATTTGGCAAGACTGGTTTTATCTCAGAAATATACATGAGGTGTTCTTTTTGGCATTGGCTGCAGCATAATATTACTCCAAAGTACCACATGTGGACGTTAGCACCCCTTGGCAACAGAGTTAATCCATTGGTTAGGGTCACCCTCAGGTTTTAGCGCACAACCATCACCCAGGGGTTAAGTGGGATTTGGCAGGTGGAGGAACCCTATGATCAGGTGAAGCAGTCCAGTGAAGAGTTACAGTTTGGTATTCCTCAATAATTTTTTTTATTTCATTTGACTTTTTGTTTTTAATTCAGTTTAGCTTCCAAAGGTAAAAAAGAATTACTTAGAAATGAGTCAGAATGATTTGTTTTGTGAGCTTTTATGGCTTTAGTTGACCTGTTTTTGGGTTGATAATATTGCTACTTTTATTATTAGTCCAAGTTTGTGAGCTGAAAGCGTGTCTATGGCTCTTCTGAGCCTAAAATTTGTCAGTGCCATTTTGGCTGGGAATAGCACTGGAACACAAATTCCAATATTAAACAATATTTATATGTCCCACCAGTCTAATGTGTCAGGTCACAAAAGCAAAATTAAGTGGCAATTGAGATCAAAGTGCATAGCAATTAACTTCCATAAAAGTGTGGTTTCCTATTTTAAAGTCCTGCAACTTTGATGGCTGAGTTAAAGGAAACTACAGAGCCATCTGTTACAGTCCCTGCAAAGTCCAGGAGATATGAGGAATTAACAAAAAGACAAGAAGGCAAGTCAAATAAATAACAGTTTTTTATTAAATAATTAAACAAAAAGAAATAGTCAAGTTGCCATCACCATCAAAAGAAAAACACAACAAAATCAAGAAGCTGGTCACTAAACAAAAAGAGTAAATTAAAACAGTCCTCTCTGGCACTGGACTGCCCCGTCTCCAGCCTTAAGTACTCTGGCCTAATTGCTGAGTGGCGTCAGCGGAACAGAAGGTTGGCACGCAAGGCTGGAAAGAGTAAAAGACACACCCACTGGTTCAAAATCACAACAACCGCTGCTAGGCCCAAAGAACACGGGCTCGCTGAGTGTCGAAAGTCTGGACGTCAAACTATACAGTATATATACCAGTTTGATGCGTGTTTGGTGCAGGAAGAAAGAGTAAATACGGGATATTTGCTTGCAGAAAGGGCTTGCAAGTAAAAAAAAGAAACTACAGAAAATACGACAGCACTTTTCCCATTGGTGGAAAAATGCAGTACATCAACCAATCAATAAATGGCAGCACATGGCATTTTTTTGCTGAGCAACAGGTGGAAATTGTGAGAAATACAGTGTTATCAAGTTTCAAAATATTTGACCTTTAACAGAACAAGACCGCTAGACCATGTCTTTACATTTATACATGTGGTAGTACCATCTTGTGGAATATTTAAACTCACTGTACATCGATAGAATCTTTATAACCCAAAGTATAATAACATGTATGAAAGCAACCAATAGTAACAACAGAAAGTAGCTAAAAAGTGCACTAATCCACGAAGGAATAGAACACTTTTTTTGAATCTACAGAAATACCACTCGATAACGATTTCCGCGAGCCCGTTAGAGGAAGGATACAGCGCTCATGTTTAAATATATGTTGTGGTTCACACTCTGTTCTGGCTTACCCATTGTATATCATAAATCTAAGTCAAGCTGTTTAGTTGTACAGTTTTCATAATTTCAGTAATGTCACAAAGGATTAAGGATTCATTTTAATGTCTTTTTGTGTGTGTGTGTGCGCGCGCGCAGGTGTGCATGCGTGTGCGTGTGCGTGTGTGTGTGTGTGTGTGCATCTCTTACAGTTTATTCAACATAAATTATTTAGAAAAAAAGAGCATTGAGGAACAAGGAAGATTCCAAATCACAGCTCTGCTTTATAGTGTAGGTTTAAAGAAGCTTTAACTGTTCATAACCATACTGAGCTATTTGGCATATTTTAAAAAGTCCTGAAACAGTCAAAATTCCCATTGTTGGGATTCCCTTCCAGCCATTCCATTACTGCCTCTGAGTTTACATAGCTTACTGTGACAGAATTTTTCATGTTTTTTGTATGTTGTCTAATGAAAATGCAATGCATTTGTCATTGCCCACACTGTATAGTCCCTAACTCTTGTGGTCATGTCACACAACCATACTACAGGAGATGTTTCAACTGTTCAGCACAGAGAGGACTTGTACTTGCCACAGCGTGTTTAATTGAAGCATACAGAGTGAAATTAGTATTCTACTCCATTTACCTTTCATCCCTTGTTCCCCTTTTCTTATCGCACAAATGGATCTGGACAACAAATTTATAGGCATAATTGTACATCACAACACAGATACTGAGATGAGAAGTGAGTGGGTGCTTCCTTTTCTCTGCTCGGCTCATAGACATTCAGAGACACAATCAAAAATGGGTTCATGTCAGTGTGAAAAACCCATTTGCGTTCAAAAACAAAACATACCCTCTACTAATAATGGGCCAAGTCACTCTGTTATCTCCAGCCATGCAAACCAAGACCTCATCATGATGCTTGCTAAACCCAGGTCTCCTTTTCTCAATTGGAAAGGAAGGTGGATGGTGGAGGTGGAGGGAGGAATAAAAGGTGGGAACTTGAAAAAGGATGCTCCTTTTGTGGAGAGGAATAACCCATTTTGTGAGATGATTTGGCTTCAAATCTACAGGGACTAACCCTTGACATGAAGTCATATTGTGTTGGAGTTTCAGCCCTAAATTCATACATCAATTATTTACTCTCATTGCCGATTGTATAAGTGTAGGAAATTACAAGGGATGGGTATTTTCTCTCAGGCAGAAAGAATGTGATACAGTGGATACACCCCACCTAATGTGAGGGACCCAGTGTCCGTGCAGTGTCCAAGGGACAAATTATTTATGCATTAGAAAACAGTGTGGTGGTGCAAGAGGAAAAAGGCAGACACATTATTTTAAACCTTTCATAACATGCATCAATATTTCAGCAGAAATAAATAAAGGATGGTGGGCTTGTTTGGAGGACAGCTGTAGCTCGCTCTGCTTGGCTAGCTTGGAGCAGTGACTCTTGGGATGCCACGCATACCAGTCCCCAGTAAAACCCCTCCATTTCTTTTTAATCATCCACTTAGAACAGGGTGACTGCAGGAGCTGTCAAGGTGAGCTCTTTTGGCGCTAGAGGATGGGTATATTGTAGGAAGGAAGCAAACGAGTAATGTAGGGTGAGTTTTTCTTTAGAAGCCAATAAAAAAATGTTGCATTGTTCAGCAACAGTGTGCACAAATTGTAGGAGATAAATTCAAAGTAAAGATGATTTCAGGAATATGGCCTTTATTTATTCATTTTATAAAAGCAAGCAGGCATAAAAAATGATTGTCCAAACAAGATTTCATGTTCTTTCATCACTAACAAAAATACTTCTTATAACTAAATCCAGGATCAATCAGATACCACCCTAATATATAACATGATGCAGGAGACTCAAATCACTTAAAGTGGCTAAGACTTCACAACAATAGACTACTGTACTGCATGTCTCTTGTTTCACTTTATAAGTCTTTTTTTCAGTTATGATGTTGAAGTAAACAGAGCCAGATGGCTTTTTTGTGTCTCTTTTAATCAGGGGAGGTTTACTGACATGGTTTAATTCAAATTAATTGTTACTCATGGAGAAAGAGACTCGGCAAATTAAAAATACAGAGATAACCCTGCACAACTCTTTTGAGCAGTGAATACAGTAGTCTTTATTTAGAACATGGGTAGAACTGCTGGTTGTGATTACACATATACACTGGCATTCAATTACATTTAGTCATGACTATTTTAATGCTGGTGCCTGTTCCATAATTTACTTCTTGACATCTTTAAAGGCTTCACCAAATTAGTATACCTGTTTTTGTTTATCACGTTTGTAATTACAACACACTAATGGCTTGCTAACCCATTACATACTAGTCTACAAAATCTTGTAAAGTGAAGGAAAACATTGCTTGGTTAATAGTCAAATTGATTATAAAGCCATGTCTACTGTTTCTCTTTGCAACACAATCATTCTGTCCTTTGATTTGTTCCCCTGCATTTGAAAAAATCAATTCTCCCAGGACTTGGAACGAGGGGGCTCAGAAAGAGGATGAAAGAGGGAGAGGGAGCTTCTGTTGCAGGACAAGGTGCAATGTGTTCTATTACAATCCCAATAGAGCCAGCAGGATGCTAAATTAAGGTTCATTTAAACAGTCCACCGCAGAGTGAATTTAAACCCAGGCTTCACGGCTGTTAGCCCACAAAATGCATGTGTGTGTGTGTGTGTGTGTGTGTGTGAGTGTGTGTGTGTGTATGTGCATGGGAGGACAAGAGGAGTTTGCCTCCCCTGTCCTTCTCACATTCATGCACCCACACAGGGATCCTTTCTCTTTTTTTCATTCTGACATCTCTTAAAGGTCAAAACTCTGCATGTAAATGTAGAGAAAGGAGGCTAACATGAGCTGGTTTCTGTCCTGTGTGTTTGACAGCTCTGTTCATTGGTTAACTTCCACAGGAAGAAGACCGTTGCCAAGAGAGGTGCATTTACATCATCGATTAAGCCCAAGTACTGCTGTAAATATCAGGTAACAACACAAGTGACAGAATGTGACAGTGCGTCGTTGATATTACTGCATCTGTTACCCTCAGTGGAGTAAAAGTAGATTTCTGTTTTGTAGATATGCAGATTGTTGCATTGCCTGACATCATACACTGTATGCTTAGGTAGATTATGAAATTGAAATGGAAAAATATAAAATATTTCTTAATATAAATAGCACATGCATGTTGCTAGAAATTAAATGAAATCATGTTGTGTGTTTTATTTTTTTCTTTAGTAAGAGGGCATGTGTCTAAATATGTCAATAAAGGGCAAACAGTTTAAAATTCTCTTGCTTCCTCTTTGTATTAATGGATTGGTTCAGGGTTAAACCCTTAAAACCTTCTTAACTTCTCCATGAGGTTGCTAACATGCATTTGGCTCATGTTAATGCCCCATTAATCTATACAAGCCCAGGGTTATTTAGTGACTGTGATCTCTTCATCATACACAGACAAAGAAAATTTGGGTTTTTTTTGTTTTGTTTTGTTTTGTTTTTTCAAACAGGCCTCAGTGTCAGAGAGGAAGGCCTCCTTTACAGCTTGTCTAAGCAGCCTCTTCTTTTTAAAAACACTTGCCACTTTCCAACAAGTCAATTGGATCACTGCTGCGTATCACAGGCTGAGGTGAGTTTTCTCTGAATATAAACCAGCTGTAGTACTGCCCTCTAGGGATTCGGTAAAGGTACCAAATCTCATTCTCAACAACAAATGTTATCACGGACCTTCTTCTGTGTCTGCTTTCTCTGGGGGTTCTGCAGTACACAGACTATCTGCATGCCCCAGTACCAAAGCATAGTGAGAGGATGTACATCAAGGGAAATATGATGTGAATATGATTACTCTGTGTTTGCATGAGATGTATGTTTATTTCTGACAAGTTCACACATGTTAACTCGTGACCACTTGAGAATAGTTGCTGTTGGTGATGGATGTCTTTTAGTTGCCACGTTTGGCTCTTCTCTGCATTTTTCTCTTCACATTTACACACTTGCAACCATTTTCTCAGTTGCAAAATATCGTAAAACATCATTTTCAAAAGTGCTGACCTATGCTTTTGTCAACTCTTATTGTAACCTGTTTCACTGTGGCCGTGGCCTAACTAAGACCAGCCACAGGGGGCACACTCACACATTGCCTGCCCAGTACAATTTAGACTGTAAGGTGTGGCTGATTACATTTTTTAACTGTTGTGTCCACATACCAGTGGCGATTGCTCTAAGACTGCAAGGGAAGCTCAGCTTCCCCTAAAACGTCAAAAAATAAGTGACCAAATACATACTGTTGTGTACATGTCATTGACTAAATATGCGCTACAACATGCTCAACTTTTGTTCACAATCAGCTTCTTATCACTGGTAACGACGCGGCTTTCTTCTCACTCATTCCCGCAACTTCTCAGTCCTTTAAACAGTGTGGACGCTGAGCGTCCACAGAGTTGAACAGCGAAGCAACGAGTGCCGTGAAACGAGACGAGTCATTGGATAAATGCTGGCCTTTGTCCCGCCCATCGGACGCTCAGCGTCTCTGAGGGTCTATGGGGCAGTGGGCTGGCCTTGGCTGGCCTGGACGCTCAGTTTCTGCATGATGACTGGATGATCTGTCTGAGGCTGAATCCCTTTTTGATTGACAGCGAAATGAGCGAATCAGCGATCTTTTGGTGTAAGCATCCGCATTTTTTAAATTTTCATTCTGTTCTGAGTTGAACCGGACACTTTCCTAATCCTCCTCTTTAACTGAAGATTTCGAGTTAAAAACTAAACCCTAGCCCTTCTAGTTATTTATTTTATTTTACTTTTTTAAATTTTATTTTTTATTCTTTGGACTTAGTTTTGCTTGTATTATCCTATATTGTAGAATATAATTTGTATTTATTTATTTTTCATTGCATCCTTTTGCACTTGAACTTTGTTTTACTTGTATTATGCCTTGTGGTTTGTAAACGTAAAAAATGTTTTTGTTCTTATGTTTCTGAAAAATATAAAAAAAAACAAAAACCTTTCCTAATCCTCTTAGCGACATTTTCTTTGCCTTGTTCATTAGTGGCAACAATTGGAGCTACATCTGCAGGTGTAGAGAGGAGCTTCTCCTGTTTAAAGCGGCTCAAGTCTTACACCCGCAACACCATGGCCAAGGCCATTTAAGCAGCCTAGCTCTGCTGGCCATTGACAGAGTCACAGATCATTTTCTTGAAAAGGAACGGAGGGTGGAATTTACGTATAAATAAACCAACACATTTTATACAACACATTTGTAGGCCGAAATTAAGCTTCCCCTCCTTGGATGACCAGCATCCACCACTGCCACATACTAACTTAAAGTCTCTTAAACTGGCTGCTGATTGCACAACAGTTCAAGACAAGATAAGGAGTTCATCTGACCAAAATTCTTATTTACTATTAGATCTTCCAGGTTAGCAGTAAGAGTTTTTGTTGATTGCCCACTGCTTGTAATGTGAACAACCCAGCCAGAATTCTGGCTCCCAGAGTTTGGCTGTGTGCCCGTCTGGCACACAGAGTACAATCAATCAGTCGATCAATCAGTCAACCAATCAATCAAATTCAGATGCTCTTGATCTCAACTTAGTATGTGTATGAAGCAGGTGGCTGTAGCTCCACAGTCGAAACGGACTGAAAACTTGTATTGCCCAAAAGGTTCTCCTGCTCAAGAAGGCAATTTTACCAATGAACTCTAAAAGATTCAGACAAGGCTTGGGAGTATGTGCTGTGGTCAGACGAAACCATAATCGAGCTCTTTGGCATCAACTCAACCGTCTTAGACAAGAACCTCCTTCCCTCAGCCAGAACACTGAAGATGGGTTGTGGATGGGTCATACCACCAAGGAAACAAAAGAGTGGCTAAAGAAGAAGCAGGACATTAAGATCATGGAGTGACCTAGCCAGTCTCCACACCTAAATCCTACAGAAAGTTTGTGGAGGCAGCTGAAACTTCAAGTCGCCAAGCGGCAGCCAAGAAAACTAAGGGATTTTTAATCTCTGTAAAGAGGAGTGGAACAAAATCCCTCCTAAAATGTGTGTAAACCTGGTGACCAACTACAAGAAATCTCTTACAGCTGTGCTTGCAAATGAGGGTTTCTCTACCAAGTACCAAGTATTGCTTTGCTTGGGGATCAAATACTTATTTCACTCAATGGCATGCAAGTCAATTTCTAACTTTTATGTAATGTCCTTTTTTTCTGGATTTTTGCTTGATATTTTGTCTCTCTCCATTAAAATTAAGCTGTTACTATGAGGTGACAGATAATTCTCTTCTAGACAGATGTGTTGTGTTGAAGAGAATTACTGTATTATGCAAAAGATTTCCCAGACCTGTCCTTGTGGCAACGGAGCTAGATCAGTCTGTTAAAAAAGGTGCTCCAATGCCTGTTTAGTAAATGTTGCAGAGGACAGTGATTATCCATGATGGATTTGTTAGTGACCTCCTCTCCACCACAGCTTCAAATGTGTCCAGTTGGCAGCCAATCACAGAGCTGGCACTCGCGATCAGTTTCCTGAGTCTGCTGGTGTCACCAGCTCTGCCTGGGCTCCCCCAGCACACCACAATAAAGTATGGTGATGGGGCAATAGACCAACATTTTGATACACTTGGTGAAGGATAGCCACTCCATAAAAAAACATATGCCAAGTCCACAAAATTCCAAGTCTATAAAATAAAATAAATAAATAAATAAAACAAAAAAAAAATAAATACAGAACCCTAAACCTCAATACCAAGTTGTGTTTTGAAAAATGTTCGACTCTGATGCAATGCCAAGCCACAGCTGAAAATAACACAGTGTGCACAGCTCTATGAGACTGTGCTAAGGAGAATGGATGGATGATTTCTTCCCTCCTGAATGCCTGAGGAGAATAAAAGGTGCCAGTTTGAGTCTTTCAGATCTTTACACCCTCCTCCGGAGCTTCTCTCCTCCTCACAATAAACTGTCCCTTTTTATGCCTTTTAAGTTCACCCACTTATAATATGGATGAGATAGCTCCCTCTCCATAGCTGTAAGCGGTATAACTCTTCCCTGCCTTGCTTTATCTCCATGTTCCTACAAGCCAGCTTGAATGGGGAAACCATTATCTCGAGGCTCACAAAGGAGCCAGACGTCCACATTCAAGATGTTCTATACATGATATATTGATCAATTCGCAGAGACTAATAGCATTGTAATGAATGGAGAAGGGGACAGAGTTAATGTCTCCAGGGTTCATGCAAACTGCAAACTGCAAATGAAGCACTCGGTGACACAAAGGGTCTGGTCCGGTGAATTACAATTAGACCCTGGCCTCAATAAAAGTCAAGGGGTTGTTGCCCAGCCCTCTGCTTAATTTACTGCTGACTCGAATGACAGCGTAAGGAAAGGCTGCAATTTGTAGAGGGTAAGTCGTTTGAGTCGTTTAGAGTGTTGCTATAATAGAAGCAACCTCTGAGAGCAATATTAAGCTGATTGTCAGCTAATATTTTAGGACATGAGCGTTCAATGAGTTGTGACTCACAGTTGCTTTAGACTATTGTGGAGCAAAGGCTCACTAGTAAATAATTGTAAAATTAACAAATGGCCGCCCATTGTTTTTACCATTCCTAAGGGCTTGAGGAAAAGACACAGGGGAGCGCTACGAGTGGAGAGATGAGGCAAAGAGAAGGGGGGGGAAAGAAGAAAGGTGCCAGAAACAAGATTAGCCTTTCAAACACTTGTGAGTGAAGTTGCTTTCAAGCAAGCAGCTGACTGTGCTGGAAACCATATCGTAAACACATGTTTGCACAGAGGAGAGTTTGGCCTAACAAAACCAGTTAAAAGCCATTTTATTAACTTTCTCATTGAGGCATAATAAATCAAGCTCCACAGACTAAATTTGTAGCAACAAATTTAAAAGTTGTAGCAACAGTATTAAAATAAAATAAATTTCTTAGTTGCATTTCACTCTGTTTGAATGAACAGATAAATAAATAGCAAATGATAAAAAAATATTAATAATAATACAATTTAAAAAAAAAACACCAATAATTTTGATGAAGTCATGGCACATGTGACAGTTTCAGTCATATGTAATTGCACAAAAGCTGGCCAGTACTATAATATCCTAGCACTGTAATTTGCACCAGCTGGCAACAAATCTGATAGGGATAGCTTTTTATGCCTATCATTTGTTTTGTTCATATCAGTACAAAGACATGCATAGGTAGGTATATATCCCTAGGATACAACCCTAGGGATATATATTTCTGACAATTGCAATAGATAAAAAAACCACATTAGGCCATATGTAACTCCTATGTCAGCATAACAGTCAAGTACCTTTTTTCAATACCACCGAGCACCTTTTAATCTTCTCGTCTTCTTTATGAATAATGCTAAGTATATTACTCACTGACAACAATGCCTTTCCCCGCAATTTATGTTCCAGCAACCTTGCAGCATGGGGGACAATTTGTATCTTTCTATGCAGGCTCTCAGCTATAGGTTTAGAAGCAAGAGGGAAGGGATCTGTAGGCATTTGATATGCTTTGGTTTAGTAGGTAAGACAATGGGGGCCTTGGGAGTAATGTGTGATTTTCTTTTTCCTTTCAGAGGCCCCTGGAGTAATATCATGAGATTTTCTCTTTTCTTTATGGAAACCACTTGCGGTAAAGCCCACCTACAACTCAATGTGTGAACACGCCTCTTTTTTCTAATCCACTGCCATTCATTCGAAAGGAGAACTAACAAAGACGACTTTTGACAACCCGAGAAATCAAACCGCAGGTGTCATAGCTTTTCTTGAAGAAAGGGGGGGGGAAACAGAGTAAAAGGAGCAGCCTACACAGTCAGCTCTCTTAACACTTACCCCCTTCACTTAGCCAACACTTACACACACACACACACACCGAATCATTCCTAGAAGCCTCCTTCTTTCCTGCCTCTTCTGGTGCTCAACAAGAACTTTTGCTGACACTTCCCTCAGAAAAGAGGGTTTAAAAGGGGGGACAGGAGCGAGAAATAGTAAAGAGAGAGAGGGATGGGGGGGGGGTAAGCAAGGACAGAAGTGACATAGATAGCGAGAGAGAGAAAAAGCAGCTAAAAGGATTAAATAGAGAATTAGCTCACGTTTCAGAGGGTTCACTTTGCTGATCTGGTGAGCATTTCAGTCAGAGATCCTCTATCCTTCCCTTCACTCTCATTCCCTCCCACAATCCATCCCACCCTCCTCTCCTCCACTCTATTTTCCTGTCTCAATAGGTTGGTAGAATTAGTGAGACTCTTGGCAGTCACTCCGGGTGTCACTTCATGGGTTCACTAAGGGCACAACTGCTCCTTTTCCTGGGGCTTGAGGTCGGGGAGACGATGAAATCTCTGTGTGGTTCAAGAGGAACAATGGCTTCCCTAAAAAGAAAAAAAAAAGTCTTGCTTGGGGGTGGTGGCTTGTGAAAAACTATGTTGTTCTGGGGCCCTATGCTCCTTGAATAGATTTGTTAAAACCCCTATGGTTGGTTTATGCTAAACGGAGCAAAGACATGAGGGAGAGGCCAAGGCAAGCCCAAGCCAGAACATCGCAATTGCATCTTCCCCCACCATCCAGAACATACTTGGATGCCTTTTTTTTGGTAGTTGCCAACTGAAATCCAAATCTCTTTCCCCCTCTCTTCGCTTTCCTCTCTGGTCCCTCTACCCTCCTCCTCCCTTGCTTCCCCCTTTTCTTCTATTTCTGCCATGCAAAGATAATCAGGTTTATGTAAAGTATGTGTGCTCTTTTGACAGTCGGCAATACCTCATTAATTCAATCACACCAAGCACCATTGTTCCCAAAGTGTTTGAAATGCGTACCAGGCAAGGGGGCCTTTTTAAATCCTGTCAATCAATGTTAACATTTTTCTAGCTGTTGCCATGGCTGGGGCCAGAGTTCATGAAAACAGAGAATATAAGCCAACAAAACAAGAATAAAGACTTATTTGAGATCGGCCTTTTTAAAAGGACATCTACCATGCACAAAAACACGAGAAGCAAATGTAGACAAGTTTGGACACTATAGCGTGGCTGAGAGCGGGTAAGAGAAAAGAGCATTTGGAAACCAAACAGGCGCCATAAAAACTTGACCCGGGAGGGCTCTGGGAAAAACCTGATGAATCGCTCTCCGGAAGGGCTGTGATTTTTCTCCCCCTGCATGTACTCCAATGGCACAATGACTAATACATTTCAACACATGACTCTAGAAGAGTTCTGCACTGTTGTAATGCTCTGCTGAAATACTGAAATTTCACACAAAACCATGAAAAAAAAAATACATACTTTTTTGCAGCTTCTAATGGTAATAAAACAATAATAATGTAATAACATATAGGTCATTTAATTTAATGCTATAATAATCAGTGTCAAGAGTCGCATATTTCCACACATGCACACACATTTCAGTTTCGATGAATGTTCATGTCTGCCCTCTAGTTGCCACTAAGTCAGTGACAGGGCTGTACACCCCTCAGATATATAGAACACACAATCAGCTAAGATTACTGTCCATTGTTATACAATTGGGACTTCCAGTGTGCTACACCACTGCCAATCCTGAATTTATGATTCATTATTAAGTGTAAAATTATTCATACCTGATTTCTTTGTGGTATGCACGTGTAGCAGTTTCACAGCTGGATGAAATTAGAAGACTAAGATGCAAAAATTAATTTGTCACTTCTAAGCACACACTCAGAGAAATACTTTTCAACTTTTTACAGTCTCATCACACCAGACATGCAGCTCGTAATTAAAATTAAAAAAAATCCTGTAAGAGGGGAAAGTTCTAGTGCCGTAGAGATCCCGATCCCTTCTTCTCTGTGGATTTACAACCTAATCTGTTGTGAGAATGTGAAAAAAGTAGAGTGAGAAGCAGGAAGATTAAGCCATTGAAGCTCTGGGGGTGCTTCCTACGCATCACCGATTCCTTTCAGGCCAATTTAAACACTGTTTGTTTATTAGTGTCTTATGCTTGGCATTAGCGGCCTAGCTTATCTCGGCACACACACAGAGTTGCACAATACGGCACTGTTCAAAGGCCAGATATGACTCTGTGTGTGTTTGTGTGTGGAGCCTCACTTGTTCATGTTGCTGCTCTGACCTTGTTTAAGTAGTGAAAGACCGTGTGAGACACAAATTATTGGACACTGATGCTCTTATGCTTTGTGTAAACATGCTCCACACACCCGGTTGCTACATAGCCTCTGTGGCTTAAAGGTGTACAGAGGAGATTTGGTTTGAACTAATCTCTCTTCACTATTTATATATGTATGGACATATCAGCTGCCATTGCTTGAGGAATACCTATGGTTGCTATATCTGATAGCGGCAAATGTAACCCCCTTTTTTCTCTCTCTCTCTAAGCCCCCTTACACCTCCTGTTTTTCTAAGTCAATCTCTACTATGCCACCTTTTACTTTTCTGTCTGTCCCCTTTACATTATTATAACCTCTTGTTTTTCTTTACCTATATTTTCCTATTTTCCTTGCCACTTGACCTGGGAACATCTCTACCATCATAGTTATAAAATTATATATAAAAGGCAAACATGTTGGAGGGTGAGCTCAGTGCAAGTGACCACCGCAAGGCAGTGTTGTGTGTAAAACAAACTTACTAAGTCTCAGACAACTGTACAAGAATACAGCTACATGAAATCACAGGCAGCAGACACACACACACACCTTCCTGATCACATAGCTAATAGATTTTTTTAAATAGTCTTCAACATGTCTTTAAATGGTAGTGATTATACTTTCTTTCTTCATGCATATGTACTTTATTCACGCTGAAAAGAAAGGAGACTGGCGACTGTTCCATGTTGTGATTTACCTGTGTTTAGAATTATATTTTGTTGCTAGATTTGATATTAACTAATCTGTTAACCTGCAAAGGACTTAGACCTATCTTGTGTGCGAGAATGTGCATATGTTTAATTGACTGAACTGTTGTATCTGATCTCAGTCTGCAAATGAATGATAAATAGATATACGAGAGTTTTGTTTATTGTTTTGAAGAAGTCTTGAGGGCACCTCTGCATTTTTAATAAAACGCAGCTGCATCAGGGGGAATGCGTACAACTTTACTCCGGATTAAAGGCCTGTGCGGGCTTTTTGTTGTCGCCAATGTAGTTGTTGCTGTTTTCGTTTGTTTTTTCTTTTTGTTTTGTTTAATGATTTTGCTCAGACATTGCGTTGTAACAAACTGTATACACTTTGTTTTTTTGCTGCTTCCTCAGAGGTAAAATCAGAGTTGGTGGCATACATTTTGGATATTATTACAGTACAAAATATGTTTACAGCAAAAACGCTATAATACTTTATAAAAAATGCCACGATGATTGTGTTTAAAAGGATTGCAGTTGTTGTACAATTGTTGGTTGGAAAACATTAAGAGGTATATAACTGTCAACCACTGATCTCATGTGGGACTTCCTTTGTTTTATAGTCCTTTCCCTTTCTATGATGGGCAGGTTTTTAGAAGTTTTGATATAAATACAGATACGTGTGTAAAAGTAAAATTTTCCCTTTCAAGAATACCATGTTTATTTACTGTGTACAGATGTGATTAAAAAAATGCATTCAACATTTTATGGTGAGCTAAAATCTGTCCTAAATGTTGCTGCAAAAATTTAATAATAAGTTACTTGGTGCATGAAATATACTCACAAAAGAAGAGAAAAACTACATAAACTTTGAAGATAACACTGATGACATAAAAACACACATGTGCACACACACACACACACACACACACACACACTAAAAAGACAAGATATAAAGTTAATCTCATGCACGGAATGGGAAACACATACACTCCAAGTTATTCAGTATGTCCAAATATCATTTCATCCGTTGACCAAAAAAGTAACATATATTACTAAAATGTTTCCAGTCACACTTCTTTTAGTGTGTGTGTGTGTGTGTGTGTGAGTACTGTTCAGGGCCGAAATATATGGAACACACGGCATGTAACACACATGTCAGAAGCCATCTCTGCCACAGCATCTGAGACATCTTCATTGTGTGAGTGGAGACAAGATCCATCAACGTTGCATGGGAATAATTTGCCAGCTTTATTCAATCTACATACGTCTTCGCCCTCCCTCTTTGCTCTACCTCCAAAACTCACTCAGATGAGACACCATGAGATTGTTATCTTGCCTCGCCTTTGTATGAAAATCAAATTGGGAATTGCTTTTTTCCCTGATTCACTTCCATGCAAACAAAGAAGTTGTTTTCTTATTTTCATGTAAATGTCTTTTTTATAGGAGGCGACAAGTGTAATCAATCTTCTTCAAGACAAGGTAGGAGGGCCTGCCGACGGGGGATTATTGGTGCTTAGTAGCCTGGGGATCATAAAACAAGGAAATTGAAAGTGATATTTAATTGACACTGCCATTTCCACTGCAAGGCAATGTCTCGTCCCCCCCTTCGCTACGTCTCTACCACACGCCAGGCCATCTCGCTTGCCGCAGGTGAAGCAAGAGGAGGAAAGAACTCGCCGGAGCAAATTTCCTTTCAAACCCTCCCCGAGAAACCCGAAGAGCAAGCTGTCAATCTCAGAACACAGCGCTGTGAAAGAGGCAAAGAGGAGAAAGTTTTACGTTGAGAAAAATAGATTTCAAAATGTCACCTCATCGGGTTGGTGCGCCATACTCCAGTGAAGTGGAACATGGTCAACATTGTGTATCTATCTGAATAAATAGCTTACCTGTTTTATTCAGCTCTGCCTGCACAGACAATAACAAAGGATCTAACGCCCATGTTGTAAATGTGATAGATTTAACATCTTTAAATTACAACAGGATTTTATTTGTAATATATAAAAAAAATTTACATGCGAATATACATTTTGTTTAAATATATACACAGTAGATCTTTAGCTTTTGTCTTGAAAACACAGTATTGAAATCATATAATTTACTATCCTAGTGTAATATGTGAATGCCTCAAAATGTTTCCATCTCTGAAACTGTGCACTCTATGTATCTGTCACTTTCCAACACCAATTTCACCAATTAGTATCCCCATAAATTAATCAGCCTTCATTCAATTATAACTCAGACAATCTCTGGTCTCACAAAGAAATAAGAGAGAGAAAGACAGAATTACTGCCTGAGATACTGTCCCTGAAATGAAAAGTGACACTGACTAATTAGAGTCACCTAATGAGATCAGAAGGTGTCTTTGTCCAGAGACATGTCGTGGAATAAGCACAGATTTACCTCTATGACCTCCGAGTGACAACTTATGACCTGAGCAAGAGGTATCAGCATATTTTATAATATATCTGGTCATTAAGCCAGACACACACTCTATAGCCATGCTTAAAAATTAAGCTTTCCAGCTGGTATTGCACAGCAGATCAAAATCTGATGGCATTTTTTTTTTTTTTTTTTTATAATTCCATCAATTTTGTAAAATTCC